>WKLE02003384.1:0-11543 GCA_014885115.2 Asterionellopsis glacialis
GTGTAAGGTACACACACGGCTCTAGTAGCACACGATGCAGTACCTCTTAAGTCGCTGCGGCTGGTGCACTGTGACTATGTGTACTTGACGGACTTAAAATGGTCTTGCCGTGTTTCAATAAATTTCGCAATTCTTGAACACTAGTTAAGGAACAATTGGATATTCCCCAAACTTGACCTTTCCAGAGTACCTTACATGTCTCCATATCATCACCCTCAATGACAATGTCTTCATTGGTGTTCAAAAAGGTCCCCTCCTTCCAGGGTTGTATGGCACAATCAATTAACCATCCCTTGGAGACTCGCCCATGTCCTGCATCAATACTTAGGTAGGACTCGGCAGTAATGCGATCCCCTGTGGCCAAGGCTTGATCGACCAGATCCACTAGAGTGGAGACGGTTGGATAACTTTTTTCATCTCCCGTCATGCGTCGACCGAAGACATAATTAAAGTGGTCCTGGATGATAATAATACATACGGAAAAAGATACGTTTTAGGTCACAAAACAGAGAATTTGGTACAAAGGGTTAGAATTTTCTTGAGGAACACTCTTACACAGAAGACAAACTCTACAATCAACAATCAACACACAAAGTAAATACTACTTACACCCACTACCACGAGGATACCATCAGGTCCATCATTAGGATTTTTCCGTAATGCCAATGTCAGATCATCACTGTCACCATCTCCTAATCGTTCCCACCGTTCACAATAATAATGTTGCCCATTGTCATCCGTAGCATATCCCCACTCTTTCCACATAAGCTCATCCTCCGACATTTCCACCCACCATTTGTTAGGTACAGGACGTGGTACTCCTACAAAATTCCAATCAATACAATGATGGCGTGTACAAACAGGTCGTTGTTTTTGTTTTACAGTGATGGAAACAGAGGACGACGATGATGATTTCTTTTTCGAACTCGACGATAGTCTTGAGGAAGATGCAGCGGCTGTCGGTGAAGTAGCAGGACTAGACACACTTTCCCAATCTATTCGTGTGTACCCTGCAAATACATGCTGTCTTGCATACATGCGTAAACTAGCGTCATCCAAGGAGGAGAGTGACGTGCAATGCCGTGGTAATACATTCTCCCGTGTGGTGGGGATTCGTAAATCAATAAATAAGGTGGGGGTTTGAACATTGTAGCATCGTTCATCTAGCGATGTGGAATGTTCCCATCCGCCAACAAAGAGTGGTCTTGTCCACGCACCGCAGACCAAGAAATTATGTTCTTCTTGTTCGCTCCATCGAATAAAAGTTGGGTGCGTATTCCCCACTTGCAAGTGATAATGTGGCAATTCCGATGCTTGAAAGGAAACTCGTTTATAATACTCTACCGCATTGCCATTCGCCGTTAAAATCCTCCCCTGTTTCGATGACCAATCCAAATGCCGTAATCGAAGGTCCTGTATTTGATCATTGTCCAAACCAGACTCCTCGTGCTCGGAATCCGAACGAAGTCGTTTCGTCCCCGAATAACGAGATGATCCCACCAAGGACGCTGCTTGAGAATTTGACATGTGTGGCTGTTGTTGTGAGTATAAAGCTAAAGCGGATAACGGTTGTTCTGGTGGGTGATCGTGAGAGGTTTGTATGGGTGTTGTTGCAAGGTGAGCGGGTGTTGCTGGTATGAAGAAGGCCCGACGTGGACCGCTTTCGGGACTCCCTTGAGACTCGCTCATGGCTTGAACGGTGATGAAATCTTCCGCCTCGGTTGCTGGCAAAGGCATCGGCTCTTTCTTGGGCCTACTATGGGCTTGTTTTTGCAATCTTTCAATCAAACGCCCTATACATTACTCTTTCGAATGAGAATGCTCTAATCAAATGAAACGTAAGCTTCCTTCCTTGGGCCTAATATTGCTCCCAAAGCGATATCGCTAAAATCAGTCGTTTTACAATTTCGTCGATACCCAACGTTTTTGGACATTACTATTGTAGCCTAATCCCGAACGGTACTGCATATTAGGAGAATACATAAAAACGTATCCATAATAATAAATACTCATTTATTTAACAGAGTGCAGAAAACTTTCAGGCCCAATAAATTAGCAATTTCCAACGGCAAAATGAAACTAAATATCGTTACTTATGCACAAAGAAGACCAATGCGATCGCTAATTCCAACGGAATTTTGAAGCAATATGATTGGCTCCAACTAACTTTTGTAACCCTATCTGATGAGGTCTTTGTGCACTACATGTATTTTGATGGTATTTGAGGTCATGTGACTCTCGGACCCTACGTTAGGACTACCCCTATCGACCCAGGTAGGTCCTACAGTACCTTACAAGCATAGAATGGGGGAATATTATTACTTAACCATGCTAACCGGATACAGAAAGTTCTTTTTTTACATCCACAACACCCTTTTTATGCCGATCCTCCAACCGGTACCCATGCATTGCTTCGCTTCATAAATATTTAATGATACCTGGTATGCAGCATTCAGGGTTTTTAGTGCTTACAAGGTAGTCAAGTCCTCTAGAGATGAAACTATACTGGTGGCCCTACCAGGTACTGTACCTTACGGTTTCATCTTTCCGTTACCTGTACTATATTATCAACTATAGTTTCTGATAAGACATATTATGTTAAAAAAAGAATTGCTAGAAGAAACTACAGAAGAGCTACAATAAATGTTGAGTTTGTGACGTAGGTAAGCCTGTTAAGAATGCATGGCGGGCCGATAGGACACACCGTGTACAACCAAGGTCGTCCTTGATTTAATGTACATCGCACTACGAAACATATGCCAATACTAACAAACAAACCAAAGGGGCACGTGCAAAATGACCGAGGTAAGTTGGTTGCGGATGATTCATCATTTTCGTCTTTCTGTATTTTTATTATTCATGTCACGTACATATATAATAAAAAAGATCATCAACCTTTCAGAAACCTCTAGAACAAATAATATTGCAAGTTTACTGTTTTGACTCCAAGGCAGTAAGTAGCAATCATTATACTATATTCTCATACGCACTGGAATTTAAAGTTACCTCAACTATTTTTTTTAAATTTCCATGTAGATTGGGTGAAAAAAGTCAAAAAGTAGGAATCATTCTTCATATTCGAACACCACCCAAAAAAGTTTTAAAGATAGAAATTATTTTTTATCTACGAATATCAGCAATAACCTCATTATTTACTTTCCGGGGGATTCCCATCTTTATTGGATAGATAGAGATCACTCTTGTCTACTAGTTAGTATTACATATGTTGGAGTAAACTCTTACCTACCTACAAACCATGCATCTGGGTGAGCAACGTGTTTGTTGAAACTAAAAGTATGAGCCATTCTTCTTCATGCAAAGCTTCTGTGAAGACTACAGCAGTGCAACATTATTCTAGTAGAGGCTTCTTTGATGATGATTCTTCGACCAACTGGAAAATGGGTGCGATTTGAAGCCAAGGAGCATTGTTCCTTGACTGAAATGGTATAGACACATAGTTTACACATACTGTAGATCCAAAGCAAATGAGATTGTTTGCGGACTAACTCAAACAGCAAACCTAGGTTGCACAAAGGTCTTCAGTAAGTTCATAATATTACCATGGTGTCATAGTATGTAGCCTACATGCATTGCGCAGCCTTACATTGTATGGCAAACGAGGAATACACGGTGCTAACTAGGTACGTTACAGGTGAGATGGACCAAAACAATAGAGTACATACACTAAATACAGTCTAGAGAGTAAAAGTTTGGTTACACCACCAAGAACAAAGTGTTCTACAGTAGTCATTGCTGCGGTTTTGTGATTGAAGCTTTACTCATAATCCAACACGACAGTTCCAGATATATAAGCCGTATGCTTCCGACCCTCCGCCTCCTTCCTCTTTCGCTCCTCTGTCTACTACTGACGGTCATGTCAGCATACTTCTTCGTTTCATAGCTAGGGTGATTTAGTCTCTTTAGCTTTCAATCTTGGCCAAACATTACCATCACGCAGAAATTTAATACTGGTCCCATCCTTATCTAAAACACCAGTAAAGTCTTTGGGTCCACCCTTGGGACTAAAATCAATGACTATAGCACGATCGCCAATCACAACAGCTGGTAAGATATAATTTTTGGGTTCACCAATGCCGCCACCACCCGATACTTCTGCTAATTGATAGTCACCAATCTTACTATCATCATCTTCTAATAAACGTATAGTTCGTGTCCCACCAGGATGATTAATGGGATCGGAGTATGTCCCTACAAATTTGTATCCTGGACTTTTCGGAGGTGGAATAACTATAGCAGCACCACCTCCTTCTGCTGCATATGCCATATTGTTCACATTGGTTTTGCTTTTGAACCATGACGTGCTAACAGCAAGGGCTGTGGTTGAAACCATCGAACCAAAAAACTTACGACGAGACTTTAATTCGTTTGGTGTTTCAATCTTCTTTTTTGGATTATCGTGGTGATTCTCAACTTGGGAAGCATCATGATCATTCGTATTAACATTGATTGGATGAAGGTGCTGTTGCCGTTGATGATATTTGTGCAAATGGGAAAATTGTGATGGTGCGACGAATGCTACAACTAGTACTCCACATTTGGTCAAAAGAAGGAATGTTGACAAAACAAGGACTAGAAAAGACTTTGTCATTATCATGATACCACCAAACGCCTGCGTATATTTCGCTTTTATCGTGTATTGGTGGAAAGGCAGCTCTACTTGAACCTCTCTTGTCGCTTTTGAATTTTTACTGGTGTCTTTGATGTGGGTGGGATATGGTTTGGTCGGTGTCTTTGATGTGATGGGTGATGGATGGGTGACACTTGAAGGATATGTATGGAAAATAAAGTATTCTCTTGGTACGTGCGTGTTTGACCATGTTAGGCCTCTGTTAATTTATACCATACTGCATTACTGCTCTTTTACGCAGAGTAAAAATAATTTTGTATATCTATTTTTGTACCAATGCTGAATATAACCAAAATAGATTTATTTTTTATTACAGAGTCAATTAGGCAAAGTCTAAAAATACCACTGTATGGTTTGTATTTGCATCATTTTTTCTTTGGAAGTCTGTTCGTCACTCGTTACCAAGTAAATTAGGGGTTTTCCTCCGCCTCGAGAAGGGGCTTCATAAAACTAACCCGCGCCGCGCAAAAACTAGTCAGGAAAATCTTTCAGGGGTGGATCTCGATCGGCAGGTTCCCCAGACTCGCCTTGACACCCGTCATCCATCATTGGATCGCAGGGATTTGTTGACGAAGTAAGTCACTTTAGGACAGCAGTTGTCAATATTCGTGGTCACTGGAAGTCTATTGTCTCCTTTTGGCACACCCAAAAAGACCATCCCAATTTATACCTTCCGCCTAATTGCATATGCCGTTGTTGAATAAACGTTTTACGTTCTTAAAATATTTGTCTCTTCTCATGATCTTATCGGGGACAAATTTTGGAAATATTAGTAGAAGAAGCTTCATTCAAGTAGCTAGAGCCATGTCAACAGCACCCTCTTCTAAGTATAAGGGTGCAGTCATTTTTCTGCATGGTTTAGGTGATACACCTGCAGGATGGTCATCCTTGGAACAAATGTTACCGGCCTACAAACCATCGTTACAGTCTTTAAAGTATGTATTCCCTCCATCACCTACTATCCCTATTTCAATTAATGGTGGTATGGAAATGCCAGGATGGTTTGATTTGTATGATTGGCCTATTGGTGTAGGATCAAAAGATGACCGTACTGGTAAACTAAAAGGTGTGGAACAAATTCAGAAATGTGTCAAACAACTGACAGAAGAGGAGGGCATATCAAAGGATAAAATTGTAGTGGGTGGTTTTTCACAGGGTGGTGCTGTAGCCTTGTTGACGGCGTATTACGATTCGAATGAGGATGGTCCGTACGCGGGTTGCGCTGGATTGAGTGCATGGTTAACATTAACCGATGATCTTGCTGTATCCGACAATTCCAAAAAAATCCCTTTATTTTGGGCCCATGGTACCTATGATGATAAGGTACTATTTGAACAGCAAGCACATGGGATTGAAATTTTAGACAAGGCAGGTGTGAAACCTATTTTACAATCCCAATATCCTATGGGACACGAATCTGATCCAGATGAAATTAAAGCATTTGCAGAATTCGTGGAAACATGTATCTTTGGTGAAGGTGGACCAGCAGACAAAGAGTTGTAATCTTACTCAATGGAATTACTGTTGTCATCGTCATTAGAAGAAAAGCGCGGGGATTAATTTTAATACTTCACGTTGAAATTGTCTTTTCTATGTTCTATTTTTGTTTTTTCGTCGTAATGAATTTCGTAACCAGCACCAGTAGCACTTTGAGCTTTGTTGTCAACCCCGGACTGCCATCCACACAGGAAAGAAACATTAAACCCCAAGTACACAGACTGAAGTAGATTTATGCATTTATGATTATTATTGTTGGCGTATGCTATATTTAGTGGTGTAGGGTTCGTTCCTTACTTTTTTGTAAAAATTATTGTTGTTGACGACAAAGTTTCAAAAGTCCTGAAAGTTCCTTCTTATCCAATACCAAGATATCGGAACGGCCAAGAACCTTACCACCTAAAAGACCACCAGCACCAACATACTTTTCTAAGATATTTCCAACCTTATCCAATGCCAAAAAGGGATACTTGCGTCTTCGGAAACTTGCATTTTCAGGTAACAAGATCTTCGGCAAGTCTGGATCGACCATGGCAGTCGTTAGACACTTGATTTCATTAAAGCATTCACTTAATTGAGGCACCCCTGTACCCTCCGCAAATCTTTCAAATTCAGCAACATCGATAGATAAATTTTTAAGACCATAGGCATCAATACGACTAATAGGTGCCAAGGCATCATGGTCATCGGATGTACGTTCAGAATGGGGTGAATCTGCCAACAACTTGACAAGACGTTCCGCAACATGACCACAACACGAAAAATGTAACCCATACCGTGATCCTTCATCCATAGGACCTAATGAACGGAATGTGGCTCTCATATATTCAATCAAACTTTCCGCATAGGCATTGGGGATATCGCGTGCTGATTTGGCTACCCACTGAAAGTTTGCCAATGAAAAATTGATAAGGGTATCAATCTTTTTACGACAAATTTCGTACACAATTCCATACATACTACGAACTTCCTTATCACATGTTTTGTCAGCGCCCTTCAACGTTTGATCTGCATATTGGAATGTATCTTCCAATTGATCCACACGAATCAAACCAATATGACACATTCCTCTCATTAAGGTACCAAACAAACGTGGCAATGCATGTTGTAAGGCTGTAATGTTAGCACTGACTTGGACAGCTTGATCGACCGACATTTCATCGACAGCAAATGAATCTGTTTCACGAATGGAGACTGCAGCAACATTGACACATTCTTCAACACAATCAAAGACGTATCCTGCAGCTCCGCTACCCTTTTTGGTAGCAAAGACTTGTCCAAGTTCTTGTTGATTCAATGCCATAGAGGCGCATGCAATAGCACGTGCATGAATTGAACGGATCACCATGGGGACAGATGCTGAAAAGGTATGGTATTGATCAAATTGACTTGTATTTCCACCACCACCAAATTGTTTATCTTCTGCAGACGATGGCTTTTGTCGTAAATCATTTAATCCAAATGGCATACCCACAACTTCTTCGTCGGGTATTTTATTCTTACCTCCCTTCTTCTTGTCACCACCAATATTCACATCCGATAAACGAACCATTAAGGGTTCCTTCCGATCTCCCAATACAATTGCCTTGGTAGCCTTTAGTTGTTCGTCTTGAGTTACCTTGAGTGCAGTCATAATGATATCCACATCCATGGCTAATAATTCTTTATCAGATCGACGTGTGGTGGAACTTGGATGAACAATTTTAAGTGCTGAACGGAATGCAGCCAACAGGTACGATGCTCTTGCTAATTCAGCTAAACTAGCACCCAAGGAACGACGACGTAACAAATTACCCAATTCACTCACCAAGGCTCTTTCATACTTTTCAGATGAATCACGGAACCGTCCAGCACTTGTTTCGTTGGTGGGTGGTTTCTTGCTAGCAGGCGTATCATCATTCTTATTATCATCTTCATCATCGGCAAAGTTACCCAACTCTAATGATGCTTCGACTGCACTAAAGCCTACGACACTGGAACATAAATGTGGTAAGCTCTTGGCAAAGAAAACACGATCTGTACCGACACTCACATCATCACCTGTTAAGGATGAAAGGGACGACCGTGTATCATCATTATCACCATCTGTATTGATTTTGGTATCACCAAACCTATTTTGTTCGTAATAGGCACAAAATTCTTCTGATTTGCCCAACAGGGCAAAGGCTGATTCAGCACGACGTACTGGATGAACACTTTCAGGTAATCCAAAAAGTTTAGCATCATCATCCTTGCTGTGGAACACATAAAATTGTGTTTGTGTTTGAGGGTACCGATGAAAGAGGAACGAGAGAGAGGGAAAGGGGAACGTGGTGAGAGGACAGGGGCACAAATCAAGACTCCCTACACCAAAAGATCGTTGTGACCGTTCAAGGAGGAATTCAAATGCATTTACATTTCACAACAACAAAATCAAGTACACTATACGTACCGAGTGGGGGCATCTTCAAATAAGACTGCTGGTGTTAATAATGTAGCCCATGGACTATGTGATCTTCCACCTACTGTTTTACCCTTGACACCATGTTGACTACCACCACCACCAACACTACTAGCACCATGGGCACTAGCTGCACCACTACCAGTCATCATGGGACCATGTTCTGATACACCTGCAGGTCCGTGTGAACTATTGTTAAGACCACCAGAACCTGATGCACGTTGTCCCACTACTAATTCTGGTGCACGTCCACGTGATAAAGAACGTGTCCCTGCAGATTCTTTGGCACGAAATCCCAAGGTCCGTCCGCGTTGTTGTCGGGATTGTCCATGACGTGATCCACCCAGTCCATGCCCAGATCGATCTAAGCCTTGATAATACGAACTTTGTTGTATATCCAAATCCGATGGATCGACTAATAAGGAATCACGTTCCGACCAACATCGGTACCATCCAAAGGCTGCAGCAAAGGCTTCCGCGCGTCGTTCGACACCTGGACCACCCAACCCCTGAAGACGTTCAATTTCTTTCTTCGCATCACGTTCAAACCAATATCCCACACGTACAGCTCGGGCAACACGTCCATTTTGATTGACACGGGAAATCCAATTATCAGCTGTTTTGGCTCTCATCATGTACGACGAAGGAATGTCACCTCCCAAACCTAAATGTCCAGGCCCCACGGCCATACTATTGGCACAACGACGCAAGACGGCACGTCCTGCCTTGGCACCATCACCACCAGACCTCATGGCTAAGAACCAACGATTCAAACCACGACGTGCACCAATCAATACTTCATTTTCAATTTTAGGTAGAACCGTCATGGCACGTGCACCAAAGGGTGTTTCTTCCAATGTAAGTGGTGCAGCTGTTTTATTTTTGGACGTACTTTTCGACGGTCCACCACCATCAGCGTTGCCTTCACTGCCATCACCGCCGCCACCACTTGCATCTTTACTCGATATAGCTACAGGTCTCGCCAGTAATGCCTTGTAGGCATCGGCATGGACATGCCCACCAGGGACAAATAAGTGACTTGATAAGGGTGCTGCCAAGGATTGTCTGGCATCATCCACTGCTGCCAAGGCTGCTTGAGGACGTCCCAAGGATGCCTGTTGTCTTGCACGTTCCAACAAATTGGACACATTATGACATGCCGTCACCATCCCATGTAATGTACGTGCCCGTGCATCGGCTTGTTTGGAATTTTCCAAGTACGTGGCAGCATCCTTCATGATTCCTGCTGTATTTTGTTGTAATTCCTCATTGGCCTCGACTAAACTCAAGGCCAAATCTTCAGCAGGTGTACCCAATGCCACTACCTTTTTGACACTATCTAAAAATGTATCGGAATGATCATGACAAATTTGTCCAATCCGTGCTGACGAAGCACGTTCTTCTTCCACCAATTCTGCATGCAAATCTTTATCTAATCCCTTTTCAATAGCAATGGCCACAGCCGATGCAACAATCCAATCATGATCATTGGGATCCGATGCAATGGCAGTTCCTGTCCCCGCAGCACCGGTTCCACCACCACTGGCTGTTCCACCAGTTGTTGTTTGAGAAGCCGACTGTCCTCCTTGTTGAGGATTGGATGGTTCTCCTGATGTTTCATAGACTTGAATATTCGAACTATGATATCGACTTACATCGACAACTAAACGACGTACATTTTCTTCTCGACGACGACGAGCACGGGAGGCCCATGCATCATTTTTAGGCATTCCACCATTGCTACCATTGCTACTTTCCTTTTTCTTGGAGGATGACTTTTTCGTCGTAGACGATGATGGGTGACTTGTATCCAAATCACCACCACCACCACCTGTAGGAGACATGATAGTGTCAACATCACCTGGTGAAGAAGCCATTCTTTTGGATTATTTTTTTTAATTACTCTAAGGAAACAACAACAAAAAAGGAATGAAAGACGCAATGACAACAGCACCAAGAGATTGCAAGGCTCGATAAAAAGATATCAACAATGCCTTTATTGTTGTCCTCTTGCTGATGTCTCTCCCTTCTTGTCCCTTTTGGCTCTGTCTCGCCTCTCCTATCTTTTTCCTTTTGGTGCGGTTTCGTGTGTATGTCTCGCCCCTGCAATCTCTCTTTTTGTTGCCAGGATATTTGTATCGTACTTTATCTATACCGTAGGATCTGTACTGCAATTACTGTATGGGATAAAAAAAAATGCTCAAATCTCAACGCAAGCTAATTTTTTCGCAATCCAACAAGGCAATGCTCTCTAGCACAGCGCGGAGTCGAATCTCACTGATCTTGAATATATTTATTTGAACTTGTCTTTCGTGCTGCATATAAAATAGTTTTTAGGATTGAATCATTGAAAAAAAATCGTAAGTTTGAATGATAAACAGACAACATTTTATACAAATTAAAAAGTGTTGTGTACAAGAAATTGAAAAAAAATACTGAAAACATGTTTCATGCACAAGAGATTACTTGGTTTTTATATCAGTATTATACTACCATATTATATATAAGCTCTAGTAGTAGGGGTGGATAGTAGTATAACTTGACAGCACCACAACCCCATCATGATGTTAGTAGTACTCTGTAAGAAGATGTTTTTTGTTGTATGTCATCCTCACTCTTGCTACCATTTTCTTGATCAGAGAATTCCTATCCATGCTACTAAATATATTTGTGAACAATAACAACAGAAACAATACTACTATATCCCCATTGTTTTTTTAAAAAAAAAAACACATGATCAACAAAGAGACTAGTAATTTTTTTATCCTTCCTTGACTTTGCCTGTTCTTTTTTTTTAACATGATCAATCACAGTACTACTTTTTAAAAAAAGGAATTACCATATATATCAAAACACAATAAGAAAATGTTGTCCACACAGCTCATTTCAGACGACTTATATTTTAAGAAGTTGAAAGGAGCAGCGCAGAGTCAATACATCATATTGACGGATGAGAAT
>WKLE02003387.1:0-11644 GCA_014885115.2 Asterionellopsis glacialis
TAAGTCCAAAACACCTCAGGAAAGCAAGAAAAATTGCAAGCGTGAACAGACAGAAAAGAATTCTGATCGCAATAAAAACGGTAACAATGACAAGCACCAGCGCACTCATAAGTGGTGTAGCAACTGTCATATGAACAACCGCAATACCAGCAATTGTACTGCGGACAAATCAAAAAAGAAGGATTTGGTCAAATCCAAGACGTATACGCGATGATTAGCTTGCTCAAAGTATCAAAAGATAAGCAGAAAAAGAAACGTAAAGTGCAGTACGAGTCGGATGCTTCGTCCGATGACAAACCTAATTTGTACTTTACCCAACATAGTAAAATTAAACATAAAACTAGTAGTGAAGATTTAGACAATTACTTTATGCCTACTTCCTACACTACAGAAAAAGGGTACAATCATTTCATAAAGGCATGGAATGAAGAGTCTGGTCGACAATATATTGCAAGACTTCTTACCAATGAATCTGTCACAATCATTTATCACAAATCATTAAAACAGCTTCAAGACTATCACAACAAACTTAAAGACATCCGTACAGCTTTGATGGAGGCACAAGACTCTGGTGACCGCAGACTTCATAATTTACATCAAGTTCTATGAAATGTACCAAAAACATGGTACCCCCCATCATTCAAGATGCTGCACCTAGAATGTATCCAGATGGTGATGCATCAAAAATACCATCTGGACATCCTTTTGTTCTTTATTCTTCTGTTTCAATGGCAACTGTAGGAAGAAATAAGAAGTGTGGCAGGGTGACAAGTAGTATTGCTCTGTATGCTGTACCAGCAGTAATAACCAAAAAAAAATACATAGATGAAAATTATAAGAAAAAGGGAACAGTGGTGACAGTCACAAACAATAGTCTGCCAGAAGGGTTGTCATTTTGACAAATTTGTAAAGTATGTAGTCAAAAGAGGAGTGACCAGTTGATTGACAAAAACAATAATAAGAATACATTTGGAGGGAAAAAATGTCATTGGAAAACATGCAGGAGGTGTGGCACAGAAAAAAATTATCATGATAGCACAGGGGGCTATTGTGAATCATACTCTTCATTATGAGTCAGTTATATACAGAAAATAAGAATAATTTATAGCATTTTTCATTTAAATGTATGTTTTCTGAACCAAAATATTGTATTTACAAAAAGAACATTGGTTTGCTTATTCTGTGGCTGGGAGAAAAAGGACTGCAATTACACACAGAAATGGTTGGCATAGAAATAACAGACTTTTATTGGCTCCTGAGAGTAAAAAATGAGCACTAAAAGGTGCTCATTTTTCCTGGTATGCAATGATATCTCTGCTGTCCAATTTGGTACAGACCTATGAGAGATATCACTTTTGGCTGAAAAAACAAGCACCTTTTAGTGTTAGCTCTTTTTTGTCTCAGCTATACTATTTGCTACATGTATTTGTCAGTATCTAGCTTATGCTTTATACCTCTTCTTTTTTTGATTGCCTTCTTTATAACTCCTTGTTTGTGCTGCTCTGCATAGAATTCACTTGTTGTTGCACACCATGGACAATGGCATCACAATGGTATTGACACAGCAAAGCACTTTGATGCACCCTTGTTGCTGCTGTACATTTATCAGTAGTATGAAATGATGATGATAGGTTGTTGTGTTTTTAACGTGTCTTGCACATTAATTTGGGCTTGCATGTTGCTGTGCTGCACTTTATGAAACTTGTTTTTACAATGATTTTGAGTGTTCATGAATGCTGTGCCAATGTCTTATCATCACAATTTTTTGTTTCTCTAACTATTCTTCTTTTTTATTCTCTAAATTTTATTTTGAAATGCCAGAGAATCTGCTGCTAACCTGTAAAAATGGGGATGCCCCTAACCATGAAAAATTGCATATGCTGTTATAAAAGGGGACGGGGATGTCAAGTTTTTACTTTGGTACAGTTTTACTTTTGTGGGACAGCAGAATTTCCAACCCACCTCAAGAATCAAATGTTTGGAAAAAGGAAATTGGAGATGTTGAAAAATCTGATGATTTTGAGTTTGTTGTTGACATGCAAACCTTGAACTTATATGGAGTTAGAAAAAAAATATTCTTCTAGTTTGAACTCTACTACTGTACTTAGTATACTACAAATAAAATATCAACAATCATCCTTTCAAAAGCATCCTTTCAAACAAATCAATCTAACCAGAATACGTGATATAGAAGGATCTGTTGGTGTATTTAATTGTACATTAGTGGAAGCCAAAATAGAACAACAAGAATAGAAATAAATTTGAAAGTGAAACAAAATGAATGCAAGATATACGTTACCATAACCATAACTCAACAACCAGCAGGCCAACAAAAACAAAATAAATTATAATTATAATATTTATATATTATTCTGCAAGATGGTTGTGATTGTATAAACTTCATATGTTTTATTTCATCCGTTTGGAGCTGGTTGTTGATTTACAATAAATTTCATGATATTATTTTTCCAATTTGGTCATTTTTTATGCACCTCTTGCTTTATGCGTGTACTTTCAAGGTGCCATGTACAGTATACATATAATCCTGATAAATGATTGGGTAATTTGATGCTTAATTGACATCATCACGTGCACAAAACAAGCACAAAAAGTTGCTTGTTTTTCTCATTGAAAGAGATTATCTCCCTCCCTCTTAGCATACTCCCTCCCCCCCTTTCCCCTCCAGGAGGGGGGAAGATTTTTTTGCGGACGCCACACTGCAACTCAGAAACATAGGGACAACTATCAATATGTGGGGAACCCAGAGATATTTTTGGGCTCCAGTTAGTAAGGATGAGAGTTTCGCACACGGCGGTTAAAAAAGAACGGCTGGCGTGCATGTTGTCATGCCGGCGTACGAACTCCAATTTTTGGAACTACTGACTGTGAAACTGCTGACTGTGAAACTGCTGAATGTGAAACTGCTGAATATGAAACTGCTGAATGTGAAACTGCTGAATTTGGTTCGAACTTTTTTCGGTCTTAAACATTTTCATGTCCGTTGGAGAGAGAGGACGGTGATGAGCCGTTATTCAATGGGAATGCCGGCGCTTTCAAGAAAGACTGACAGAATATATCCGGGTTCCCTTGAGAAACGTCCCTATGTTCCAGCATACCAGGTAAGCCCGGTTTGGAGTTCCAATTTGCGCTGGTCTGCGCAGTTTGCTCAAGCCGGAATTTTTGGAGCGCTCCATTAAAAATATCTTCTAGCCAGGCCAGGTAGGTGGATGTATTTCCTCGTTAGGTTACATCCTACCGGTAGGACCCAAGCTTTACATCCTCCATCAACTCCGTCTTATTGCGTGGGGACACCAGAGCACGACGCCAAGCACATCAGGTGACTATTTTCTTCTTCCAGTAATTCAGATCTAACATCAAACAATAACACCATGCCGCCGAAACGAGTAAAAAAGGTGATGACACTGCCCATTAATGTCATTTTCTCGCACTTGCAGGTACGCCCTAAACCGCACAAATTTTCGTTGTGTTGCCCTGCAGCTTGGGCGGATTCCTATCTGAACGACTTTTTGTATGAAATCCACGTAAAAAGATTGGAAGATCGGAATTCAAAAAATTTGAATCTTTTTCTCAGAACGATTTGCCCCTTGCTCACAGTTCTCCTCTCTCTTTTTTTCCCCTCCTGACAGAATAAGACAAGGGTTTGTTTTTGGCTTTACGAGGACACAAGAATGCAGATTGAGGGGCAAATTATTGGGTTTGATGAATATATGAACATGACAGTGGACGATGCCGTAGAAGTAGATACAAAGACAGGGAAGAAAGTATCTATCGGTCGTATTCTGCTCAAAGGTGACGCAATAACGCTCTTGCAGGAGGCTTGAATGCACCCAGCGCCAGCGAAAAAATAGCGCAGATTCGCTATGCGAAAGAGAAGTGAGAGATATTCTTCATTATCAATGTAGGTTGAAATTGATCCAATAACATTTAGAGGGCAACCATTTTTTGTGAGTATAAAAAGCTTTTGTCAATTCAAGAAGAACATTTGCAATATGTTCGAAAGACAACTAACTATCGAAATCCAATACAATTATATTTGAAAACATGAAGGAGGGTGTTGCCACCAACTTATTAATCCGGCCAATTCTTCATTACTTTCATTGGTTTTGAAAAAGATCTACATGGCCAGCTCCCATTATTCGATGCGGCATTTGTACCAACGGAATTTCAATTACTCTTTTGTGGGTTTTGTGTTTATATCGTGTTGCGTGGCTACCCTTGTTTACGGTCAATGAATTCTACATACATGACTCTTAGAAGAATTAATCCCAATTCACGAATAAAACAAGATTTAAATACTGTGAAACGAAACGATGATTTGGTAATATATTTTTCATGTTATATTTTAGGAAAAGCAATCTTCATATATGAGGAGTGGAATCCTCCTTATTCTACTAATTTTGTGTTACAGGGGAATTCCTCTGCTTACTCATTTATATCAAAATCAGCACCAATTGATTTGAGCATGCGTTGACTCTGTAGGTCGTTTCAAAAAAAGGATAGGGCACAAGAACATGGAGAAGAAAAAGTGAGATCTACAGGAACATGTCATGAACCTAAAAGAAAAAAATTGGTACAAACAACAAAAAATACTTACCTTTGGTGCCTCTAACACAGTCATCATACCCTTTTCGGCTCCTTTTGGAGGTTTCGTACCAAGCAGCTTGTTCACATAGAACTTTACAGACATGGTACACAAGATGTAAACAAACATAAAGGCACAAGCTTGGCCTGCACTCGACACACCACGCCCTGTGAAGTCCCCTACTGCTTTTGCATCAAGACCTCGCAAAGACAATCTTTGAAGCAAGCCAAATGGAGTGAATGGCAAGACTGCGACTACTTTCCCGCTATATTCGGCCCTATTTCACGCAAAAATTTGAAATGATTAAATTGTTAATGATAATCAATTAGATCTGTTTTTGAGATAGGAATATAAATAGAAGAGAGAAACTTACGATAATACTCGGAATAAAATGATAAAAAGTAGAGAAGTGAAGAAAGAAGGAGGTGTGTGACGTTTTGCAACTTCAGCGGCAGCCTCGCCATAGTCATCTTCAGCTCGTTGAACTTTTTTGGCGCTGTTTTTTTTTCCAATTTAAATAGGGAGAAATGCAACGATAGGACAGAAAACGCAGTTTTTTTTAAGATTTCATCATTGAAAATTTTCCATTGATTTTTGTGACGGCTTAGTCGTCGCTTCAGAACTTACTGCTTATCTGCTGCTTTAATCGAGGCAGCTGATTTACCAGCAACAGGAGCTTCGCCAGACTTTGCCTTATCTCTCTTTACCCCTGCCCTTTTCAATGCGGAAACAGCCCTGGTGTATGGTTCTTTTGAGAACACGAGTTTTGTGGATAACAAATCACATCCTGCTTGAGCAACAGCGACTGTAACAGCCTAAATTGGAACCAGACGGTTGTTACCAATGTGATTGAGAGTGATGAAATAAACAAAAAAATGAGATAATTATATTTCAAACATCGCCATGAGCATCAATATTGATTGTCCGTAATGTCTCGCAGCCAAAAAGATATTGTGCATTGTATGTCCTCGTTACAGTAAATGCACAGAGTACTCACCACGCGGATAATATCATTCGGTGACATATTTTAGGATTGTTAGGATGGTCGATTGATCCTCTTTGGTGTAAGCTTATCTACTAGAGACGCACTTCGATAACAAAGTGTCAACTAGGTTTCGAAGTATGTATGTTGTCGGTGAAGTTTGTGGATCCTCTTGTGGGTGAGGGTGTACAGGTAGGACTAGTCCTATTTGCTTTTCGGTAAAGGTCCTCTCGAGAGAGAGAGAGTCTCTATGCAGAAAGCCCCTCACAAAACCAAAAGATGACACCGTCGCAGCATTGCTCTCTGAATGATTAAGGTTTGGAGGCAATTGAACGACGTACGGGGCACCAACAGCGAGCATCGTAGGTCCTACAAAGTCTCGTATCTCTAGTCTAGTAGAGGGGAGATAGGTTTTGCGCCCTCTGGTGGGGCCTACTGTCAGTACTGGTTAGCCAAGATGTCATCCCTGGGAGCGACCATGTTCATCAGTAACAGAAGACATAAAGTATTCGACATTAGCATCTCCTCTAGCGAGAAGGAGTGTTATTGGAAGGCACACAGGTGATGAAAAAATTGAAAATATGCAACAACCTACACACAAGAAAACTGTCAGAAAGCTTTGTTTTCAAAGGATAGGCATTTTTAATCACCTACTAAATTTAAGTAGGATTCAAATAAGTACCAGGTAATTAATGCTTTACGCAGCTACTCCATTGGACATGTACTGAAACGCATCATACTGTGATGTCCCTCGGCTGTTCAAGCTTTGGTAAATAAGGTCCAGCGCGTACATGACGGTGTCCTCTTTCGATAAATCAGTTTTGAAACGATCCCGAAGTTCTGACACAATAACAGTGGATTCTCTTCCTTCGAAGCATTTGAAGCTGCTATCTTTACACGAGATTTCCACAATTGTGATGAAGGTGTCTGCGTGCGCCTGCAGAGCCAAAAATCCGCAACAGAATAATGTGACAAACTCAGAAAACAGAGTACTATTCAAGCCTCCCATTACATCGAGCATTTCAACAGTGAGTTTGAATGGGATTCCACTCTCCAAACTGAATGATCCTCCCGGGGCAACACCCATTACAAAGCCAAAATCAATGTGAATCACATGGCCGGCTGTATCTAGCAAAAGGTTCCCATTATGGCGGTCTTTGAACAAAAAGAAATAAGACATTAGCGAGTATGCTGCCAGACTCTGCACAAAGTTGAGCTTCGCCGATCGTAGTGCAGTTTCGGGGTCTGCTGAAACCTCAGCCATGCGCTCAAGGTGTCCCAGTAATCCTGTCTTTCCGTAACCTGGACGCTTTTTTAATGCATCAAATGACATCGCATTGCGCACCATTTCGATTATTCCTGTTGTCCGCCCTGTTGCAAGAATGCGGTACGGGTGCACCCACAGCTCCAGTCCAGCAAGGTCAAAGGCTTCTTGACATAGCTCAATGAGCTGCATAACAAATGCTTCCTGTCGCAGGTCATCGTTGGATTTGACAATGACACCTAGCAAATCCCAATTTTGCAGTGAGCCTTTGGGACTAGTTGCTCCTATGCGAGCCTTCTTTTCTGCCCAACGCTCACCAAAAGCAAATCGTCCCCAAAATGCTGAGTCTTCCTTGAGTTTGGTAGTGTTTTCGTCAGAGTGACGAATATATTGGAGATCTTTCTTAACGAGTTCGAGTAGCTCAGCTTCTGACACCACACCTCCTTTCCATAGCGTAAGAGCTTGAAGTACTGCTGGGGGCAAGACTCCACAACCTACTAATCGAGAATCGACGTCTCCGGCATCAATTTGAGGGGCGTCCATATCCATTACATGCCCGTGTCTCGCGTTAATCTGATATAAGGAAGCCATTCGGCTTGGCTGCACTTTATTAGTAGTGTTCTCTGGATTTGAATCTTCTTCTGCCACATGCGCTTGCATAAGCAATAAACGAATTGATTCGATGGCTTCGTCCTCCTCGCTAGGAGGACTCGTTGCTTCTCGTTCTTTAGTGCTTTCCAGTATCGCTGCTTCAATGGTGCTTTCCATGACAGGGTCTTCGATTCCCAGAGAAAGTCCTAACTTGCCTTTACTTAAGTCTGCTGGAGAATGTGCAGGTTTCCCATTCATACCGTCAACATCCCGTGTCTTGGATTCGTCCCCATCTAGAATGCATGCAACAGCTCGTTTACGATCTAGAGCTTGAAGGTTTTTCTGAGCTGCAGGGGCTGCGCCACTTGCGATTACATTTGCTCCACGCATACCTTTCACCATAATGGTCGCAAGAACATCTCGCCGAATATCATCATTGACAGATGAAGATCGATCATTTCCATCTACACCGACTGAAGTAGTAGAGCTAATCCGCGACATTTTACGGTTTGATGTAGAACGCTTTTTTTCTTTGTGGTCGATCTTTCCAGGTGAAGAGGGTTCTGAAGCTTCAGATATTACCGCAGATGTTGATTCTGAGGCTTCAGAGACCTTCGAAGATACTTGATCAATACTTTCATCCTGATGCTCTGAGATTAAAGTCGGTTCTCTCAAGTCAGGCATGTTCAACTTGTTCATCGCCATCGTTGTCACCATATCTTTTACTTGCTCTTTCCCTGGAGTTACTGGAGGTTGGCAATCAGAAGACAAGCCATCTGATTTTTCGAATCGTTTCAACTTTCCGAGAGTATCTGCAACGTTGAGGAATAGAACAAAAACTGTTAGAATGCCATCAAAATGGACGAATATTCGAACAATAGACTACTGGCGGCACTTACGTCGAGGGGATGATTTTCTTTCGAAATCGGCATTAACCTCAAGTGGAGGCGTACTCGTACGACTTGGAGTCGTCGGAGCCTTAACAGCATTCCCGGTTAAGACTGGCGAACTTGTGTTGCCTTCGTCCAGGTCAACCGTTTCTGACCTTGGAGAGCGAGTGCCAACTGTCTCAATTATTTCCTCTTTCTCCTTTTCAAGTTCACCGGTATTGTCTTTCGCTTGTGTACTTTCATTTGCATCACCGGTATCGATTTTGTCGTCTGAAGAATGGTCAGCTTCGATAGTCCCGATCGGTTCCTCATTTCTTTCTACATCTTCATTCGAATCAGTTTGAGCGGCTTTATCGGTCTCGACTGGTTTTCCTTCGTTATTACCGTCATCCGAAGAATTTTCATCTTCGTTTACGTCTTCTGTCTTGTCAAGTTCATCCAGTTCCTTTGTTTCTTTCTCTCGGCTGCTATAATCCTGGTCGACATCATCCTGCTTAGCTTGTTCTCTGCATTCGAAATCACTGGTAGCTGTATTTGTCTCGTCTTCCTTTTCTATTCTTCCAACTTCCTCCTCGTCCTCATCCTTCACCATTTTCATTTCCTTCTCATCATGTGCAGTAGCTTGTTCGCCTCCTTCATCAGTTTGAGGCGATGGTGAAATAGTCACTTCCTCAATGTCACGGTCATCCCCAGCACTACTTGATATCGTATTCTCCTCGTCGCCGCCATCCTGTGTGACTTCCATAAGAAGTAGAACAGGAGTGCGCTCTTTACTCCGAAATACGTGACCTTCTCCTCTAGGTACACGTACAACACGTTTCAATCCATTGTTATCAAGCGCTTTATTGAGAGGGTCACCACCCATTGAGCCAGATGTATTCAAAAGATCTAATTCCCGGTCCAAAGCATTCGCCCGTTTCTCTTCCTCCATAAATCGCAACCTTTCGGCAATATCTCCAAGTCGACGAGTAAAAGAAAGATGCGATGAAAAGTAATCAGCATTTCTAGCTATGCGTAAGGCTTCCTTTGCAGCTTCTCCTGGTGGCTTGGTAAATTTTGCTGATTTCTCCATCAATTTGTCCATTCTTACTGACCGAGACAAACAGGGACTTGCAAATCGACTCTTTCGTTGCTTTTGAAGAGTTTCTATCGCTTCTCGAAGCAAGGCAACTTGTTGTTTACTAGGAACAAGCATCCCCCTTAAACTCACGGAGCCGCCCCCCCATCCTTCTTCAAAGTCAAACAAGAGAGATTCAAGTTCGCACAAGAACCGCATAACTGCAAATCGCCGTTTTCTACAGGCCGCTCCGCAGGTTGCATTGGTAAGACTTTCTTCCAAGTCAGCTACGTAGCCCCAAATCAGTTCAATCGCCAGCTGGACCGAATGTTTACAGCAAACTGTCATCAAAAAGTCTTCCATGAGTTCAACGCGTGCCAATTCGTGTGAATTACCTGGAGGTAACATTCTCAAGTGAATACATTGCAGCTGTGGCCAGAAAAATGCGACAGATGAGAGCTCCCCCTCGTCAACTAAATCCAAGAAAAATTCCAACAAGTATGCTAGCATTTCTGTGTGATTGTCTCCAACAATTTCCGTCGTAGGTGGTACTGCATGGTCTTGTAGTAATTTCATGGCATTCCCCATATCACCAGCAACCACCAATGCTTCCTTCTTTAACGCACCGGCTTCGTCGTCGACAGCTTGAAACATTCCATGAGTGCTTTCATCATCTAGCGCCTCCAAGAATTCTCCTGCAAATCCCATATCTCCCGTCTCAAGTCTTATGCAGATAATATCCAATAGGGGGCAACTTCTACGGTAGGAAGTGAAAGAGGCCGTCTTCACAAGATCTAAAAGTGCTCTGGTCGATGCTGCTGACGGCGGTATGTTTATCCAAGGCTGATTTGGCTCCGGTCCTTTAGTACCCCCTTCAACGCTCGTCCATGAACCTGCTGTATTGGCAGTACCTCCTTCCGTTGTGCTGGCATCAGATCCAACCTGAGTCCAAGACGACTGGTCGCCTGCGCTTCCAGTGTGCTCCTCGGTACTGCTACTCACACCACTATTCTCATCCAATGCTGCTTCTTGTACAGTTTTTAAGGCTATATCCCGAGCTTCCTTGAGAGCCGAACGTTCGTGGCTTTCACTGGCGTATAAATTATTTAGCATTTGCGTATGAAGTAAGACTCCCTGAGTAACCAGGCATTCTGGACACAAATCACACCGAGTCTCCATTCCATATTGAGGAAGGGGAGCACTAGCTTGCTGCACAGGCGGCTTGGACGATTCTGCATCGTCTTTCCGGCCACAGCTTTGACAATAAACCTCCTTTGCTTGCCCCCAGCGTTTTACCTTCATCGTCTTTGTCGGTGATGGTGGTGTGAGTAACGGCTTTTCTTGGTCTTGCGAGGGACGGCTAAAGCTGGCTTCGAGCCCAGCATGGAGTGCTGCGAGCCATGTATTCCGATCGATTGATGATGGAGCCGTGCAGTAGACATGAGTGCCCTGAAATGTGACCATTCGGAAACTTGTTTCGATCATGAGCTCTTTCTCCATAGGACCAGTGCGGTTCCATGCACTAGCACCGACAATCCGAACCTGTGAAACCGGATGGTCCCCCTTTTGATATGAATTGGCGTCCACGTAACTCGTCATTGTATGCCCAACCAAAACGCAATAGTCGTAGCTTTTCCCTTCTTCTTGCTGTCCAGATGCTGATGGAGACGATGATGGCTGCACGCCTGCTGTGAAGTGTTTCCAAAGAGGTCCTTCACAAACGCCATGGTGTCGACGTGCTGTTATTGGGCTCATACTTACTCGACAGTTGCAGCAACGATTCTGATTCTACAAGTTACCCAAGCCAACTCTGATCTAATTCGAATTAAATGGTGTCTCTTTTTCTGCCACGCTGCCTAGGACTAGCAAGCATCGAGCATTCAAAGTACAATGTGTTTGTCTAGTCGACCTCTATGGTCTAAAGCGATTTGATTTTGCTACACCCACTTCTTCAATTTTTGAACTCTTGTCTTTGGTCCATACCTGTACTCAGTACAGGTACCGACCTAGAGGACTATTCTTCTTACCGAGGCACCCTCTTGGTCCTACCGGGAAGTGCATGCATGTCTGCAGTATGAATCTACCCACGATAACACTCTAGATCCCTCTGCAAGCGCCAGCAAGGGAGGCAAGGAGGCGGAGGAACACTCGACTCCTCAGGGTATCCCCCTAAATCTAATATAGTCATTTTCTAAATCCAACCCTCTATTTTTATTGGCTACAACTAAATTATAGAGAGGGCAAGTCCCACTGGAAC
>WKLE02003402.1:923-17031 GCA_014885115.2 Asterionellopsis glacialis
GATGGTACCTCCCCCCAACGTTTTCGACAAGTTTTTTCATCATGGAATACTTGGGTCATCATATTCTTCGTACATGAATGCATTTTCACTGGCAATTTTTCAAAAATAATATTGAAAAGGAGTGATAGCTCATAACCTCACCACGCACTGACCCTCCCGCTAGAGTCTACCTGTGGTTCAGGAATCTCACGCATCCATGGATATTTCAGGGTCTGAATCTTGCGTATCCCACATTCCGTTCCATAAATTTCTTCCGATTACAAACTTTCTTTTGTTATCAACAACCAAGTCAATATCAAGATGCAGTCTCAAGGAACTTTCGGCTCAAGTGGACCTGAACTTCGCGGTTCCAACATTACTTTAGCTAAGATCACTAAGGAAACCGAGATCGGCAATCGTCAAACCAAGATTGTCTGTACACTTGGACCAGCATGCTGGGAAGTCAGTCAATTGGAAGAACTTATCGAAGCTGGAATGAGCGTTGCTCGTTTCAACTTTTCTCACGGCGACCACGAGGGACACAAGGCTTGCCTCGATCGTCTCAGAGAGGCTGCTGCCAACAAGAACACTCATGTTGGTAAGTCATTTGAATAGTTTTCGTCAACTGCGAGATACATTTGTAGTATATACTGTAAACACGACCAATGACCGATTTTGACAGAAATCCTTCTTCAAATGTCACATCATGAAATCCTAACTTACGCCGCTGATTCTTTTTCACCCTTTTAGCTGTTTTGTTGGATACCAAGGGACCTGAAATCCGTTCTGGATTCTTTGCCGATGGAGCCAAGAAGATTGATCTTGTCAAGGGTGAATCTATTGTTCTTACCGCTGACTACTCCTTCTTGGGTGACAACAAAAAACTTGCATGCTCTTACGGATCAATTGCCTCCTCTGTAACCCCTGGTCAATCTATCTTGGTTGCTGATGGTTCTCTTGTTCTCACTGTCCTCAGCTGCGATGTTGAATCCAGGGAAGTCACATGTCGTATTGAGAACAACGCATCCATTGGTGAGCGTAAGAACATGAACCTTCCTGGTGTTGTTGTTGACCTTCCCACTCTCACAGAAAAAGATATTCGCGATATCCAGGAATGGGGTGTCAAAAATGGCGCTGACTTCATCGCCGCTTCTTTCGTTCGCAAGGCCAGTGATGTACACAAAATCCGCGAAGTCCTCGGAGAGGAGGGAAAAGATATTCAGGTTATCTGCAAAATCGAGAATCTTGAAGGTCTCGAAAACTACCCCGATATCCTTGCCGCTACCGACGGAATCATGGTTGCCCGTGGTGACTTGGGTATGGAAATCCCCCCCGAAAAGGTTTTCTTGGCCCAGAAGATGATGATTCGTGAGGCCAACATCGCCGGAAAGCCCGTCATTACCGCAACCCAAATGCTTGAGTCTATGATCAACAACCCCCGCCCTACCCGTGCCGAGTGTTCCGATGTTGCCAATGCTGTCCTTGATGGAACCGACTGTGTCATGCTTTCTGGAGAAACCGCCAATGGTGAACACCCTACTGCTGCTGTCAGTATCATGGCCCACACATGTTGCGAGGCTGAGTCTGCTGTCAACTTCGACTCCCTTTACCAAGCTGTCCGTAACTCCACCCTCAGTAAATACGGACATCTCAGTACATCTGAATCTATTGCCTCATCTGCTGTCAAAACTGCCATTGATGTCAATGCTAAGGCTTTAATTGTCTGCTCTGAATCTGGTGCCACTGCTTCCCAGGTTGCTAAGTTCCGCCCCGGACGCCCTGTTACTGTATTGACAACTTCTGCTCGCGCTGCTCGCCAATGTTATGGTGTCTTGAAGGGTATGAAGAGTACAATCCTTCCTTCCCTCCAAGATACTGAACGTCTTGTCAATGATTGCATTGAACAATTCAAGAAGGATGGAATTGCCAAGAGTGGCGATGCTATTGTTGTTGTTCACGGCACACACGCTCGCGTTGGAGGTACCAACGTCATGCGTATCCAATATGCTTAAATACAGCATAGATAGCCAAGAAAAAGTTAGATAAAAAAGAGTTAAATGTTAGTTTTGCAGATTCCATTTTATCTGATTCCTACTCTAAATTGTGTGTCCTCATTTCAGCAAACCTGCGGTCGGATCACATGCGTTTGAGACATTGGAAGTAATGATCTTTTAGCATCACCGTATTTTCGAGTGTGCGAAATATAAGAAAAGGAAAAGAATTTGAATTATTTTCAATTTGTGCATGGTCACCATAGGAACTGTTATATAATTTTGGAATTATCGACTAAAACTTAAAAAATGAGTATCAAATTATTTTGAGGGGGACGAAGGAAGTTTGATTCCTTGTTTCAAATGTCCATGGGCCTGGTCGCGTCCAGCATGGTGAGCTGATAGATCACTTTCTTCACCCTCACCTGCTTCGTCCCAATAATGAGATAACACGTAACGGACTTGTACTTGGTCATTTGCACCAACTCCATAGGTTCTTCCGCACATGACGACCATTGGATCACCTTCCTTGGCAATACCAGCCTTTTCAACAGCCAAGCACACCTCTGCCAACAAATTCTCAACGTCTTCAAGGGTGTCTACAACGAAACCGTACACTCCCTTATAGACACCTGTTACTTGCCGTGCTACCTGTGCTGAGGGCGTCAAGCACACGATAAGACGTCCAGGGCGGAACTTGGCC
The DNA here is from genome assembly GCA_014885115.2 of Asterionellopsis glacialis. NCBI lineage: Eukaryota > Bacillariophyta > Plagiogrammaphyceae > Rhaphoneidales > Asterionellopsidaceae > Asterionellopsis > Asterionellopsis glacialis. The sequence continues at coordinate 3,597 of WKLE02003402.1, forward strand.
ACTATATTAGATTCATCAGAATATAATGAAGCAGATGAGAAATATTTTTTTGAGATAAGAAAACAGCAACCACTGAATAGCTATGAGAAAATGCAGTGAGCAACTTACAGTAACGAGCAGAATTTCCGCTTTCAGATAGAACGACAACCAACTTGGCATCAATATCAATAGCAGTTTTACAAGCAGATGATGCAAGAGATTCACCAGGCGTAAGCATGTGGCGGCGGACAACGGTGTTACGAATGCTTTGATAGAGAACGTTAAAGTTTTGGCTTGATTCAGCCTCGGCGCAGGTACGGGCCATCACCCTCACACTGGACGATCGTTGAAGAGACATATGGCAAAAAAAAAATGTCAGATGGGACAAACATAAAAAATCAAACGACCCGGAGAGTAAACTTACGCTTGTTCAAAGTATGGACCATTAGCAGTTTCGCCAGAAAGCATAACTGCATCAGTTCCATCATAACATGCATTTGCAACATCAGAACATTCAGCGCGAGTCGGACGAGGGTTGTTGATCATAGACTCAAGCATTTGAGTTGCGGTAATGACCGGTTTGCCTGCAACATTGGCCTCACGAATCATCATCTTCTGCGCCAGAAAAACCTTGCTGGGAGGAATTTCCATTCCCAAATCACCTCGGGCAACCATGACCCCGTCTGTGGCGAGAAGAATCTCATTGTAATTCTCCAAACCCTCAAGGTTTTCGATCTTACTGATGATTTTGATATTCTGACCTCCATTCTCGTTAAGAAGCTTTCGGATCAGGGTGACGTCGCTTGCCTTACGGACAAAAGAGGCAGCGACAAAATCAACACCGTTCTTAATACCAAAATTCACGATATCATTGATATCCTTTTCAGTAACAGTTGGCAAGTCAACAACAACACCAGGAAGGTTCATATTCTTACGCTCACCAATAGAGGCGTCGTTCTCAATGCGACAAGCAACTTCACTGGCATCAACATCACAGCTAAGTACAGTGAGGACAAGGGAGCCATCAGCAACTAAAATAGACTGACCAGGGGTTACCGAAGTTGCAATCGATGCATACGAGCATGCAAGCTTTTTGCTGTTTCCCAAAAAGGAATAGTCAGCAGTGAGAGTGAGAGTCTCACCTTTAACAAGGTCAATCTTCTTTGCACCGTCGGCAAAGAATCCAGAGCGAATTTCGGGTCCCTTGGTATCCAAAAGTACACCTGTTTACAGACATGAAATAGAAAGAAAAGTCGGATAAGATTTATGATAGATTGTCATAGCCTTGCTAGGTTGTTTCAAATAATTATGGCAGCACTTACCAACGTTAGCATTTTTATTGCTAGCGGCTTGTCTAAGGCGGTCAAGACAAGCTTTGTGACCTTCATGGTCACCGTGCGAAAAGTTGAAGCGGGCTACATTCATGCCGGCATCGATGAGAGTCTCGAGCTGATCAACATCCCAGCAAGCAGGCCCCAATGTACAAATGATCTTTGTTCTGCGGTCTTTGACAACTGTGGGCTTTTTTACCGTGTCGATGCTGATGAAGGCTCCGGAGAGTGTAGGAACATCAGCGGTGTTGGAAACGCTCATCTTTGCTTTTTTTATGGTGTTTAAGAAAAGTTTGAAGTTTGCGATGTGCTGCCTAAGAAAGCTATATGACAACTTTAGTGAGAAAGCTCAATTCGTAATTGATTATTACGGTATCGGTACTCTAAGATGCAGAAAAGATGGTTCCTTTCGCCTTGAAAGAGAGCTTTTGTGGTTCACGTTTGAAATTTCCTGATTTCGTTGATGCCGAGATTCCCCACAAAAACGTCACTATCTCGAATCATCATCACATGCACTTTCAATGCGCTACTTTGATTTTTTTAGGTCCGGAACTTTGCGGGGTGATGAACATCTATAGTTGGTTTGCTCTTCTATCATTTATACATAACATCAAGTACAATTCATTGTACAGTACAAGATATTGTAGGTATCGTCTACCTGTGATGTGGAGATAAAGCGAACTTAGGACCACCGTAGAACTACGCGTACTACAGACAGTTCTCTTAGGTGACCTAATTTCCATTGCCGATTGATTACCCAGTATTTGGAATGGCGGGATAGAAGACAACATCAATTTATTATTTTCTACTTCGTACGTAACCATTTCTGGGAGTTTTAGAGTCTAGCTTGTTTTTCGTCATAACTTTTCAGAAAATAAGTTGATTTTTGAAGTAGATCTTTCCTTTTCAAATGCGGATAATACTCTGCATGTTCATGAATAACTACGGAAATTTTAAAGTTGTAGTTGTTTTGATTCGAGGAAAAAAGCTTTCTAGGTTAGATGTATTTCCGAATTTGTGCTAAAGGTATGTTTGAGAATGATCAAATGCAGAGACAAAATCTTTCAAATAAAAAATTTAGGCATTTTATTCCTACATTTCTTCAGGACATGAACATTCGAAGAAGAAGGGCTTTTCCAAATACCAAGAAGAGAATTAGATCCTATTCCTGCCTAACCCTTGCGGGAGTTTCAGCTGTATGCGATATGTAAAAAAATCATAATTGGAATCGCTTAAAGAATCAGTAGGTTTTCCGGTTGAATCTCTCCAAAGAATTTTTTATCTGAAAAAAAATCGTTGCCAGGTTACAATTTTAAAAAAGTATTTTTCACATAGCTTCGACAAACGATGACAAACGATGACAAACTCACAATGCATGCTCCTAAAACATTAATTGATGCATCTTCTTGGCGCCAACTAAACAACGATAAACTCATAATAGGTATGACATAATCTGCTATTGTTTTCGATGAATTCCCTACACTCAGATTTCACGTTCAGTTACTTCTTGTGTTTTCGATTCCTAGAAAATAATATGAGCGCAATCCTCGATTGCATAGTTTACATCAAAAATTATTCCCTTAGTTAGTTCTAGAGAAATTAAATTTGACAGTGTCCACTGAATTTCCAAGAGGTAAAGAATTCGGGGTTTAAATGAGGAAAAAATAATAAGACAAACACCAAATAAAAATCGACATTTGAAAAAAGAGATACTCCTTGCTCTTAATCTGCAACTGCAGTAATTTTAATTTATGACATAAAAAAGGTGTGTCCCAACCTTGTAGCTTTCTAGCATAACAGATAAGTAGCTGTACCTGGTAAAGTTCCTAATATATATAATATAATTTACCAGGTAAGGTACAGGTACCTACCTACCTGGTACCTGTAAGGTTATCCTAATGTTACTTGTACCTGTACAGGTACCAGTACTGGTGCACTGGTTTATGGTACAACATAAGTAGATGAGTACGAATACCGTATTTTTTTTATCGGATTTTCTTCCTGTGGAGACTGTCGTCCGTACAAACTTCTTCAGTACAAATACTTTAAAAATTAAATTTGAAAAAGGTACCTGCTAGTGAACCGCCAGTAGGTGCACGGGGGTACAGTTCTAATTATTATTGTTGACATGTGGGTTCTGAGTATTGCACTAGATATTTATTTACAAGTAATAGATATATTTTCCATAATATTATTTTTGATATAAGTACTGTATGAGTAGCGTTATTTGTTATTCTTTTTCGTTGACGCGACGCCAGATCCAGTTAATCAAATCTAGTCACGATTGTAAGTAGAGCCATGGAAAAGAAAAAATAATACCCCGGAGAGTAATTAATAACACAAAGAGCATTATTTTTTGTACTGGTGCTGTCCTGCTGTGAACTCACAGTCACAGCAGCACACGAAGAGCGCGATCAACCAGAACTCTGACGACGTAGTTGAATAGACCTAGTCCTTGTGTATTGTAGAACTATGTCGTCCGAAGAATATGTAACGGATGAACCAGAGGATAATGAGACAGTGGCGACAGTCGAGGAAGGATCAGTAGTCGAAAGCAGTCTGTCGAATTTGATTGATGAAGATCCGTACTCAAATGAAACAGTTCAAACTATTAAGGACTTGATGTCAAGATGGAAATTGCTTTGGCCGATACCGGAAGGAAGTGAATGTTCTGTAGGCGATGGCTCTTCTGTATTTTCTGACTCCGTTGCAACGTGAGTAGTAAATGTTTTTTCAAAAATGCAATGGATCATTCATTTTCACTCTTAAGGGAATTTCTTATCCTTGGTTTTATTGCTTATTCTCTTTCTTCGCTATTTGGACGACGATCTCTGTTGCTGCACAGTTTTTCAGTATCATCATCAATAAAAGGTCCTACACCAGATAAAAAGACCAGCAAATCTTTCTTTACAATCTTGGCACAAGAGAAGATTGAACTGAAGGAAATCCATGGCATGCTAGAAACATACCCCGCTCTACTAAGAACAAAAATGAAAAGTGATCGCCGTCTCCCATTACATGTGGCTTGCGCACAGAAGTTTCCTTCTTTAAATTACTCAGGAAATGTTTTAGATTATGTAAACGCTTTAGTGACTGATGTTGCTGACCGATGGGCACTCATCAGAACTCTTGCAGTATCTCACACTAAAGGTTGTTCAAAAACTGATAAATCCGGCGATCTACCAGTCCATTTGTTAGCACGAAACTTCTTGCAATGGGAAGAAGAATGGAAAACCGTTATATCTACGGACCTTGCACAAGTGAAAGTCACTTCATCTGACGTCGCTGTCTTTACTAGATTATATCAAACAATGGCAATGTGTATAGACCTTGTTCTTCAACCCATTATTTCAAACCGAGAATTGATACGTATTGGTGGAAGTGTCGGGAATATGTTACCACTTCACATTGCTGCTACATTCGGTGTTTCATTTGATGTATTTCAACAAATACTTGAGGGATTTCCTATTGCTGCTGCGAAACCCTGCGAGCTGACTGGTGATTTGACAAGCTGCGATGTTCACAACGCAACACCTTTGGACTTGCTTGATCGTACGCGTTCTCTACCTTTGCAAGAACCTGTAACTTTAGAAAATCCAGTAGATTTCTCAACTCCGACGGACAGTCAAGACAATAAATTAGAGCGAAACACCGACGCTGAAGAACAAAATAATGATTCCCTCTCAACTAGAGAGAGTAGTACAAGTCTTACCAAGGAAAGTACTCAACCTGTGTCCCCGCCAAGTAGTGAATCAGATTACCCGGGAAAGAATGACCTTAATGTAACTGGCGAGGAAAACGATGGGAATCGAAAAAGTCATGCAGGTGCATCATCTGGGACCACGATTGCCCTTTCTAATTTTCTCGAATCGTCAAAAAGCCCAGCCATAGCTCGAACACCGGTTGCTCTCAAGCAGAAAGGAACGGCGACAAGTACCGCGATGGCAAAACCAATGGAGCGGATAGATGTTGAAGGACAAACGGAAAGCGCTGGTGAGCCCACCGAGATTAAAAAGTTACTACCTGATGAAGGAGTAGAAAAACAAGGGAAGCCTAATGTTGGAGAAGAGAATGATATAGGAGGCAGTGAAGCAACCTTTTCTGACAAAAATAAAGAAGAACACGGGGATGGAAGTCAGGAACTAAAAGTTGAAGCCAATAGATCCATCGCAGTTGCAAGCACAATAACTAGGGCTACGAGCTCTGCATCCAACGATGCAGAAAAATCGAGTTGTTCTACCACCGACGCAACAAAAGTTCAAGCTGGACACCCCACACAAATACCAGATAAGAAAATTACTGAGGTAGCGTCGGTAAAATCAAAAAATAGGTCACACCCACAGAGTCGTGCAGAGGAGCAGAAGAAGAAGACAGGCAAAGCAATCGCTGTTGCAACAGGCCTTCCCGCAATAGCAGAAGAACCTACGAGTCCTGACAAAAAAGGTGACCACGATAATGCTACTAAGGAAGCAGAGCAAATCATGCAAGGTTTGATGTCATGGTGGTATGATCAGGCAGAAGAGAAATCTGTCGATAAGCTTCCCCAGACGTCTGCTTCTCTATCGGTGCAATCAGTAGAGGATCAAAAAGCAAATTTAGAAGCTGATATGCGCCGGGCAACTGGTTTGTCAAACGAGCAAATCGAAATTAGTAAGAAAACAGGCTTTGCTCTTGAATTTGCTATCGAGGGTTCTGAGTCTGGTGGTAGTGGACACCTTGGCTCCCAGCTTGATGCCAGAACAAATGCAAGAACCCTGGAGTCGTTTGATGACGATTCTGAATATACACAATCAGTGATCGCCGACGACCTGCAGTCAGTCAATTCCATGGTATCAGCACAACCAATTGATGAAACGTCCGCATATTCGTTTGATCCTTCCACACGACTTCTAGATACATCAACACATACAGAAGCAACTGCTGAAATTGATGAGGACATTGCCAGGGTATGGAATCGAGTTTCTGGGCTGTCCTCCATTTCAACTCCTATTGATACAGTAGACGCTGAATCAGTCTCATCCGGTACACATAAACCAAAATTAGTCACATTTCGATCGCCCCAAAGATTTGGTGTAGCAACTGCTTCTGGGAATACACCATTCGAAGCAGCACCGTTGTCTTCAGGTGCAGATGGAAAAAGTGTTGTTTCTGATCCATATGAAATAAAGAGCATCACGCCAGGATCCGATCAGCAAGATATAATCTTTGACCCATATGAAAAAAGGAACACCCCGGCACATATGGTGGCTGGACTGAGCCCACCCTCTATTGCGTACAGCAATGACCAGGGAAAAGAAGAAACTAAGGAGATGGAAACTAATCCATTCGATAAATATTGTGATGTCCAGGTCAGGGATCACGATACAAGCACAGCAATCGTTCCCGTGGATGCGCTAATTGCTAGGAATCCCGAACAATCTGAAACGCTCATCGATTTATCAGGAGATGATAACCGGAGTCAGCAAATAGATGAGGAAAGTAGTGGATCACACGAGAGATTCGATCAAGAGTTTCCGGTGGAAAGAAGGCTTCTTGGGATAGGAAGTAGGACAGGCAGTAGGCGTATAAAGATTGTTTTGTGCGCTATTCCTGTGATGATATTGTGTACCATCGCTGTAACCTTGTTTGTGACTCTTGGATTAAACGAGGATGGAGATCCTGCTGTTAGCTCGCTTCAGGGAACAGGCGATGGGATTACTTCTGAAGGCACTTACCAGGAGAAAGCTGAACAGTGGCTTTCTGGCTCAGTATATCCGGATGCACGCAGGGTGCAGCGATACGCCTTGGCTTGCTTGTATTATAGCACATTTGGAGTAAGCACACCTTTTACAGATGGCAAGTACGGAAAAGGGAGGGTACCTGGGTGGTTGTTTTCTTATGGGTGGCTCTCAAGTAATAACGAATGCACTTGGTACGGAATTTCTTGTAATGCTGATGGCTTTGTTGCAACTATTGAACTACCAAAAAATCGCCTTACAGGTGGCCTTCCAAGTGAATTAACTCTGCTGGCGGATACACTAGAACATCTAAATGTGGCTGATAACATGGTCTACAATCATGGAGACAAAGGCGTTTCTTTTCTTGGAGACCTGAGAAAGCTAACATCCCTGCACATTCAATCCAATGATCTCGTATATGACGGAATTCCTAGTCAGATTGGCCTACTAACAAAGCTGACTGAGTTGGATGTGTCGTATACATTATTCAACGGTCAGCTACGGGGTGAAGTATTTCAAAATTTAGCAGACCTGACGCACTTATCAATAGGAGGAAATGCATATAACAGCTCCATTCCTCGTGAGATTGGCGAACTTCCAAGTCTTCGACATTTCTATGCGGACAATGCTTTCCTTACGGGTGATTTAAGCTTTATTGAACCGATGGAAAATATCTATGAACTATGGATAGATAAGAATCCAGCATTAACTGGTACAATTCCTGCCTTTTTGGGTGAGAAGACATCTCTGGGAGGCTTTTCGGCAACTGAATGCAACCTTCAAGGATCAATACCATCAGAAATAGGAAAATTAACGGATATTGAACTACTTTGGTTCTATTCCAATCAACTTACCGGTGAAGTTCCAAGTGAAGTCGGCAATCTAACCAAATTGAGAGTGTTCGAGATTCAACATAATTCCATAAATGGAACTATGCCGTCTCAAGTTTGTGATCAATTTGAGCAAAAGGAAGATGTGAAATTGGAGGCCGACTGTGTTGACGAAGTAGCATGCACATGCTGCACGGAATGCCACCGGGACAAGTAATAATTTTCATAGTGAAAATTTTTTAATTTGAGATTCAATGTTTTAAAAAAGTGCTGGAGTCTATCTCAAGTCTAATCTCAAGTTTTGTAAATAAGATTTCATTCTCTCGAGACTATAGTGTCTCCAAAGTACCAATAGGTCCTACCACTGCTTTGCCCCGCCACTCGACGACCCCTTTGTCTAGAGTTTGCGGTAGGACCTACTAGAGAGATTCCTCCAGAATAAGAGTTAAAGTTACCTTAAAACACTTCCCAAAAATTCTACACTGAGAACAGGAGTGCTCTAATAATTAATACGTCAGATGATAGACACCGGTACATCGGTCGTAGAGATTGACAATTATACTAATTAAAACGAGAGATATAGTAGACTGGACTATGACGCGCAAATAGGACAACCTGACCCACCGAGCGACGCACGACTCTCATTTTTCTTCCTCTCACCGTGCTTGCGTTGCTTGTTTTCTTGCTTTGATTCTTGAAAGTTTAAGAAGCACACGTCATCCACAGGCCACTTCTCTCTAGAGACCATACTCGTACAGGTGCAAGAGCTTTTGTTGCTTTTCTTTGTCGACCTGGTCCTTTTTTTCAACTCATGCAGGCAAGCAACAAATAAAATTTCGGCCTAAAGTAGTGTCTTTACCTAGAGTTCAAGATCTTTCATCACTATACAGCAATTATTCTTTTCTAAAAACATGAAGTTTGTAACAACAGCTCTTGCAGCCCTCGCCTGCGCTGGCACTGTTTCGGCCTTTGCCCCGAATGCTGCCTTTGTCCCTAAGACTTCTTCTCGCTTAAACACAGCCATGAATGCTAATGTGTTGAAACTTAGCGATCCAATGAATGAGATTTTGGACAAGACCGACGTCTTCATTTTTGATTGTGATGGTGTTATCTGGAGGGTACGTTTACATTATTTCTGAAACAAAAATCATTTTGCTTTAGAGCAGAGCGAACAATACAGCATGCAACATTTTATTTCTTACAACATGTTCTCTTCCTTGATTTTTTCAGGGGGATTCTTTGATTGATGGTATTCCCGAAACTCTTGAGAAACTCCGTGCCATGGGTAAAAAGATGTTCTTTGTCACCAACAATTCAACAAAATCTCGTGCTGGGTACAAAAAGAAATTCGATAGCCTTGGATTAGATATTCCTGCTGAAGAAATCTTCTCTTCCTCGTTTGCTGCTGCAGCCTACATGGAACAAACCAAATTCAAAGAAACTGGCAAAAAGGTTTACATTATTGGCGAAGTTGGAATCTGTGAAGAACTTGATCTTATTGATGTACCATGGATTGGTGGTCCCCAGGATGCTGATAAGCAACCCGATATGGGACCAGGTGGCAAGCTTGATCATGATGAAGATGTTGGAGCTGTGATTGTTGGATTTGACCGTACTGTGAACTACTACAAAATCCAGTACGCTCAGCTTTGCATCAATGAAAATGAAAACTGTGAATTTATTGCTACCAACACGGATGCTGTCACTCACTTGACGGATGCACAGGAATGGGCTGGTAATGGAAGTATGGTTGGCGCCATTAAGGGATGTACCGGACAAGAACCTACCGTCGTTGGAAAGCCAAGCCCTCTTATGATTGATTACCTATGCACCAAGCTTGGATTGGAACGCTCTAGAATTTGCATGGTCGGTGATCGTCTTGATACAGATGTTTTGTTTGGAACTGACAATGGTCTCCAATCGTTGTTGGTTTTGTCGGGTGTTACCTCAGAAGAAAAACTTCTCAGTCCCGAAAATACCATCACACCTGATTACTACGCTGATACTATCAATGATTTCTTCGTTGAGGCTCCTGCCAAGGTTGAATCATAAATTATTCGGTTCATGTCCTGTGCTGGTATTGTGATGACAAAACTTTTAATTTAAAGACATTAGCGTTGATCTAAAATGCTACTCTAGTAAAAATGAGTTTCAGCTCTGCATCAGTAGACTAGTTTATTTATCTTCTTGCGATCTTTTCCTCTTTTTTAACAAACAATGCAGTACTACTATTGTAAACAAGGGCGTTGTGTAGATGTGAACTAAATATGCAAATGCAGATCTATTAAATTTATTTAGTGTGGTTTCCTTCTTCCAACAATTAACTGATAATATTCACTTGCAATTGACTGTAGAGCTATCTCTTGTTGTGTTAAGGTGAAAGTAGTGAAAAAAAGAGTGAGCATACCATGTTTGTTTGTTTATTTGTTTGTATATTTGTTTTTCCGACGTGAAAAGGCTTGTCTCCACAAAAAGAGAGAGCTATTGGTGTTTTTTCAACTCTAAATCGATCCTTCGTCGAATGTGTCCTAAATCAAAACTAACCACTGCCCACCAAACTGCTACTGTGATACATAGTAGTAGGTTGGGTGAAAATCCAAGAATTGATCGTTTGCCATCTTCTAATACAGTTCCAAAACTTGTTAAATCAATGGTTTTGTCAAGACATGATACTAAGAATGCTGCAGATCCACCACCCCATCGATTAGCTAGTGTATCGACGATAGGCTTAGCTTCATATCTGGCTTCATTGGATAAACCTCTCCATAAGGATTCACGTACAGGTTTGGCCACGGCAAAGTTAATGACACGTGTACATTCATCCAAAAGTAAAAATATAGTAAGATTCGGTGGTTGTCCTCCAGAATGTACATGCCACCATGCTAATCCTAGCACTCCTCCCATTCGTATGAGAGGGATAAGTGCCAAGGTCCCTCTTGGTCCTGATCGATGAGCAATGCTAGCACCCATACCTGATGCTTGAAGTGCAAAGACAGCCACAGAGGATGCCATATTAATCTTGGCAAGGAAGGCTGTGTCTTCTGTGGTAGTAGCGGTATGTCCCTTGTTACGATTCACAACTAATTCAGCTCTTTGAAAACTTAATAATACAGATGTGGATGCATACAATGCATTGTAGGTAAATATAGCCATCAATAATCGACTTCTCAATATAGTTGTAATCCCTCTCATCAGTCTTTGTGTGAAGGAATTGTCGTTCATTTGTTCTTCAATTGACATTGTATTGTTGTTGTTGTTGTTAATGCTGTTGTTGTTGTTATTGTTGTTGGCAGTGCCACCGCCACCCGCAGAAGATGACATTTCATGTAGACGATTGTTGGAATTCGAATTTCGTAATGATGCATTCAAGGAATTACTGGATGCAACACGTTTCATACTGTCCATTGATTGGGATCGTTTCAAACTCGAATCACACAAGGATGTTAAATCATCTGTACTCTTGTAATTTTTTTCTTCTTCCCAATGTTTTTGCATGATACGTCCAAGTTCAATACTAAGTTCTGCACTTAGTTCTAAAAGGAAGGCTGCCACGACCAGTAATCCAGACAAATGTAAGACATGTGCTGTTGTGGAGGCAATGATACTTCCCAATATACCACCCAATGTTCCACCAAATCCAACAAATGCTAGACGTTGTAATCGTGTCTTGGAACCCTTTTGATTTGTGGGTGATGTTGTAGTCGTATGATTCCTATCGCGACGATTACGTGCATGTTCTTCGTATTCCATCGCTTCAGTTGTGACACCCCAAACTAATGATAAGGAATGCAATTTCATTAAATGTACAACAAGGAAAAAGGCTACATACATGATATGTCCCAATGAACTATGCCATAATAAGGACGCCGCCCATAATAGCCATCCCTGTACCGTTTCTTTGTTGAAGGATACGGTATGCTCACTTTCTTCACCTAAACTTCGACATTTGAACCCCACTGCATAGGAAAGCAGCGTCAAGGCAAAGAATCTATAAAACAAGGCAAGTGATGTACCCTGTGTTTCGCCTCTTGTAAGTCCCATCCGTTTCCATAATTTACGTCGTTTCGGATCTGGAGCTTCAAATAACCATCCGATGGGAACACTCGACACAACTGCCAATCCAGTCGAGGCCAGTGTGAGGGTTGGCATATGCTTGACACCCACAGCCAAGGCAACAGCATCTCTCATGGGGGTCAACATATAATTCGCACATGTCACATGTAACAAAGCCCAAAACCCAATCCATGCTGCTCCTGCACGATGGTCATTGTACGGATCACCACCAAAGATAGCTTTAGACAATCGATGTAATAGACGAATAATCACAGGGAGATCTTCATCTTCCTTGTCCTTTTCTTGTTGCCGCTGGTGGTGGTGTCCCAATAACGGTGCTGTTCCTACATCCGTGATTTGTGCTGCCGTTTGTTGATGTTGTGTTTCAAGATAATGCTGTTCCATCAATTTTTCAGCAGAATGCGATGTACGAAAAAATCCTGGTGATGGTAATTCTTCCACAGTTGAATGTTTACGCAAGTGTTCCCTTCCACCTTTTTCCTCTGAACTTCTTCGTTGTGCTTGTACTGCCTCATGTGCTACCATTAATTGTTCTCGTTCACGTTTGGCAATATCTTGCTGTATAGAAGAGGATCGTTGCTGTTGTTGTTCTTGTTGTTGTCCATCACTCGTATTACTCATACTCCCATCACTGAGAGAACTTGTATGTGTAAGGAATCCATGTCCATTGGTGTTGTTACCAACACCACCAGTAGTACCATGGTTATCTTGTTCTTCTTCTTCCGAGGATGGTGATAAATTTAATCCTTGCTGCTGATCTTGATGATCAGACATTGTTGTTGTTGTTGTAGCATGCAATTGATTCGTAGAAGCAAGATGGTTGTTACTACTGGAAGTTGTCCTGGAAGGATACACAGGATTATCAGGTGTAAAGGAATTCATGGAAGATGAATGGGTTAATACAGTATCTTCTTCTACACCTCCAACTTCTTTTGGAATTCGATCAATCACGGGTGGAACTGGCAATGCCATGATGTTTGTTCTTTTTGTTTGTTTTATTTCGTTCCTTCCTTCTTTTCAAGAATAAAAAAAAGTCCTTTATTGTTTTGCCTCTCTTTCAAAAAAGAATTCTCTTCTATAAGTTGGTCTGACTCGAAAAGAGTTCTTACGCAACACGAAAGAGATGGTACACACGCAAAGATTTATTATTTTTGCTCGATTACTACTTGTACCGTTCGTTTTGCTTTTGCTATATATATATATTATTATTTTTTCAACCGGTCGAGAACACTGCGAATACACACACACACACCTGCACAGATTACTAGATAGATCGGAGTCGAAGATTGTACGTAAAATTGGATCGGATGTGGAACAAGTCTTGACTGGACCGCGAATGAATACTGTCTGTTGATGTACGTGTCAAGTATAAAATGAATGAATCTAACTATTATATATAGATTTGGTTGTTGGACAATCAAGTCGATCGAATTCGATCGTGCGAAGAAGAAAGAAAGCAGCAAGAACAAGGCAAAAAATTCTGGATACGTTTTTTTTTTTTTTT
>WKLE02003402.1:30130-60661 GCA_014885115.2 Asterionellopsis glacialis
AATGAAAGTCTCTAATACCCCCCGCTTCATTGATATATGCGTTTGTATATATATGTATCAGAACAAATGTTCAGTTCCTTGCTATTCCAAGGAAAGTTGTTAAGTAAAAAGGATAGAAAAAAGAACATTTTGGAAAAACACTTCTTTATGATACTGATCTTGTTAATCGCAGTTTCGTCCTGTGGGTGTATGTACCAGTATCCTAGAGTAAAAGTTGCCAAGTAGTCCCGATTTGTACGGTGAGCTTGATTGGGTTTATTCACGTCTGCTGCTGTTGCCATTCCTGACAGGGGGCTGGTAAACTACAACGTGAACGACTGCTGGAACACGAAAAAACGAAAAACGAATCCCAGATATGCACTCTTCCGATGAACATCAAGAGCCATCAACGATGCAGTCTTCTTCTACTTGCACGGTTGATGAGCAGAGTTCACACAATCCGCAATCCGATGAGGGTAGTAGTGCTAGATGTGGTGACAGCAGCGAATCAGCCGGTGTAACGGAGAGTATGGCTAACGACCAAATCGAGTCTTCAGAACTTTCACGTAGAAACCGACGTAGAAACTGTACGAAACAGCTCCGATTCGCACCAGAAATAGTGCAAGTTGTGGAATTCTTGCCAACTCGAGCTGAGCTATCAGACTCTGAAACGAGAGCATTTTGGTGGCTGCCTGAAGACTATGAAGAATTCAAACTAACTGCAAAGCTCATCTGTAAAGAAGTACGAAGAAACACGAAATATACGGCAGGGCTAGACGCAGCATATCGACGAGCAACACGAGCTGCCGTTACGATAGATGATGAAAACGACGATGAAATTGAAGGTGTTTTGAAAAACCTGAATTTAGATCTGGTAAGTGATTTGATTTGCACACTGAAGATATCTTATTCTTCATTCTAATACACACGATCTCATCAATTGTTGTTCATTCTTGTTTGTTGAAAAAACAGGGTCTCGCACAGTGGTGTACACATGGACATTCCCGTCGTGGCCTCGAACGCTGGGGTTCCCGAATGCACGGTTTGAATCGGGGCGAACATGCCGAGGATGCCAAAACCGAAATCGTAAAGCTGGGCGATATACTTGATGATATGGATCTATTAAGATTGGAAGCTGAAAAGCGAACAAGAGTATCTCGAATTTTTGCACGAATGATGGGAGAGGCAGACGCTGTCGCTGCAAGAAAGACACCGATCAGTAGGAGTTTAAGAAGCTCACGTTGGGGTAACAATTTATACTCGGGAGCATCCTCGGATCAGTCGGTTGAGTCTTTATCTGACACGAGCAGAAGTTCTATACCATCGGATTTTAGTGCGAACACGAGGTCTAGTTTAAACGGACAAAGAAATATTGCTGAATCTCTTTTTCCAAAAACTGGTTCCAGCAGCAACAGAGGGACTCGACTAGAAAAGATGGTGGCACCCCATCCCTCACTCCCTTACCAGGGCCTGGTACGAACGAATATCGTTCTGTAAACGAGAAAAAATGGTCGGTAATGGAGGAAATGACGCCCACACTCGAAATCTTCTTTTATGAGAGATTTACTTTTCGAAATACAACATTGTATTCTTGTTGTTGGATTGCCATACTTTAAATTACATCTGCTAAGCGCCATGTACCCTTTAATTTAAAACTTGTTCAATATACTTCAACCGGTGAAACTCGTTTCCCAAAGTCTGTTTCATGTATCAGCGCTTCTATTAGGTAATCTGTTTGAAGGTTTAAGGTGTTCTCTAGAGCGTCTAGAGCCATGTGATAAAAATAAGAATCCCTCTTCTGCTCAAAACACCAGTATGTAAAGGCAAGACCTTAGTGCCAGGTACTGGTACCGTGCGTACCGGTAATTGAACTACCGTGCACTATGGTTTCCCAATAATAGAGGTGGAACAGCTTTCCCGCCATTCTCGGTTTCCGATTACAATTGAGTTGGTAGGATATGCACACTATTGTTGTACCTGGTATGATGAAATGATCGGTTCCTACCTGGTACGTGCTATCTGGTATTGGTACTTGGTAATCGGGGCCATTTTGCATACCGGTAAACTTACTGTACCAGGTACATATCAATATTACAGGTACCAGGTACTCCATGAATTGTATAATGACGTACACCAAGTAAAAGATTATTTGTTTAATATTATTATAATTTTTTAAAAATACTACGTGGTACAAGAAAATATCTACCAGGTACTCTATTATATTCTTTAAAAATAAGAGTACTGTACCGTAATATATGATGAATATCGTCCTATATGTACCGTACGGTACTTGCTGTTGATGACGAATTACCGGTACATTTTTAGTTCAAAAACTACAAATGTCTGTACCTGTTACCAATTCTAATTATTTAGTTCGATGTAACAGTGGAATAATTATTGATCGATATAATCTCATTATTTTCGTTATCTAATTGTATCACTCAATAACATAATATCTTTAAACACCATATATGTGCAATTTAAACTACCGAAAAGGAAACCGGGTATTGCATTCGAGAATATTCAACATTGAAAATTATTGCAATTGCGGAACATAATGCATATCTTCTTCTGTCATTCAAAGAACAAACAACAAACAGCTTCCTTCAAGTATCAAAGAATCTCGAAACTTTGTTCCGGAAGAAGAAAATAGTACGAATCAGATTTCAGATTGACCATTAAAAACATTTAGGGGTAGGCGTTGAATAGGGACAAAATGGTTCGTATTTGAATATGAACAACCCCAATAATTTTTTTCCTTACCAGGTAGTTAAATTTGAGCGTATCGTTTAAGTTGAACAGTGGTATATAAATATCAGTTGCAAAAGGGTGTACAGTACCTGGTACCTGGTATGGAAAAAAATAATGTTTCTACTTGACTGCAACCTATGTTTCATTACTAGCTAGTGCTTTTGCTTATGAAAAAAAACTATGGCGTTTTCTGAACAGTTTTTCACTGAAAGTATTGAAAAACATGTGTTTTGGGCCAATAAATGAAATTTCGTATCGCACCCCTTCGTGCCCTATTCAAAAAATGAATTAGACCCGAATACAGTACTGTAACTGTATCTTTCGTGCAGGTACAACGAAGGTAGTAGGACCTACTGTTACCTAAGGTACCCGTACACAGCTAATGTTAGGAACCTATGTACCTGGTACCTGTACATAGTTACTTGTACGAATTTTATGTGACGTGCACCCTGGACGGTACCTGGTACTGGTACTGAGCTCTTATTATTCCTACCTGTAGAGGTCCTACCTACGGGCTGGAAGGAATGCTCTCTTCAGCTTATATTGAGTACAGGTACCGGTATATTATACCGGCGGGTAACAGTAAGAGACATTAGCGAATAGTAGGACCTACCTGGTACCAGTCCATGGTATCGTGAATTCAGTAATTAGGACCTATTTTTTTTTAAATTGAGACTTGATATCGTTTGGGCGGTAAAGTAGAAAGGGTTTTTTGAAAATACGGTGCAAGAGAAGTCTACGGAGGTGCAGAATCGGAAGGAGACAAGGCGGCTCGAAGAGAAAAACAACGTACCAGGTAGGAAATATTACTATTATCCGTGGTAAGTAGTAGGACCTATTCCACTTTTTAAAGTGAGACTTGATATCATTTGTCGTTTGGGAGAAAAAGTAGAAAAACTTTAAAATGGAGTCTCTAAAGTACGGAGGAATAGATACCAATGTTCTGGGCTCGAAAAGAGCTATAACGTACAAATGCTACTGTATACTGTAATTTGCATGCTTTTTAAGTGCCAAGTCTGCTGAATGTATCTCTCTATTGTTTTTAAGAATCATACAAATACTCATACGACAGAAAATAGACAATTTCGGATGCTATTGTAGAGAATTATCAAATTTTATAATAATGGACCTAAAAATTGGCGTGCAACTTTTACGATTCATATCTAGCTATATTGAAACACAAGATTGAAAAGGTTATTACGCTTTTTTCTCTAAACAGAATCATGGTATGATTTTCTGATTTAGTTTTATTCTAGAATTTATTTTGTAAATATTCTGAAATCATTTATACCCCCGGCGTGAACCTTTCATCTGTATCCTTGACTCAGTGCGAGTCTTGACGCTTGGTTGTTTTTGGTGCAACCCAAGTCCAGATATCCCTTGTCTTGCCCTGCAAAAGGGCACATGATTTCGAAATACGATTATCGTGCGTTACATCTGAAACAACGCGAGGCCAAACTTCCTTGATGATATAAGCACGTTGCTTTTTTGAAGAAGGATAAAGTTCGTGGGCCACCTCATCCCTCAGATGCAAAACTGCATATTCCTGTGCCTGGTGTTGCAGTTTTTCGTAAGCTAATTCTCGTACTCTTACCGCATCCGTTCGAACCTGCCTTCGTGAGCGACGCGCAAGACGAATTGTACGGATGACCCAGAGAAAACAAGAAGCTACAAAAGATGCAAGAGGATACTTCATGAGTGTAATTGCAACGAACTCAAGAACCTTAATCAAAAACCAGAACAGCTTTACTATTGCATGTTTCCAAATAAATGACATAACAGCAAGTGCTACCATCCTGATCCAACAATCAAATGGAAGAGGCAATCGGCTGTTCACGTAGTCATCAGAGAGCCCTATCATTATTTCATCATCGATGGTGCTTTTCATCCGCAGCGAAGATGCCCTGGCAGCATGGTTCAAGACAAGAACAATTGTATGATCATCTAGTGGGAAGTTGGCAACATTTTCGCCGAGAAACATTGGGGCTGTTCCTCCCACATCTATTGACGAATTAGAACCAACCCAATAACAAAAGTGTTCGACTGTAAGATTCACAAGCGCAGATTCCAATTGGTCAATTAGATCAAGTGTCGGCTTTTTCAAAACACATGCATTCAGAGCTTCCGATACTTCAAAATGATGGTCAGGCCAACAGGACCGTAGGTATCCTCCGTAGCAAGTACCAAGGTCGGGACAAGGGATAAGATCACCTTGACAACTCTCGATACCTTTGTCTAGTAGTGACTTCGGTGTACTAATATCGTGGTGTCCATGAGCACTTTCGTCGTCCGCGCTATCAAGATAACAACGTGGTCCACTCCCTTTACTGCCGACAACTCTTGGCATCAAATCTTTGGCTATAGAAAGATCGAATTCAAAATCATGGTCGTAGTTCAAAAAAGCAAATACAGTTCCAACAAGCCCAAGAGCGCCAGCAAGAACCAAAATTTTCATAATGAACTTCATGCACAACCAGGGTTTGACATCATCTTCTTCATATACTACATCAATTAGTTCTTCATTAGCACCCTCAATGATGGTGTTGGTTGTTTCAACATTTTGGTTGATAATTTCTTCCTTTAGTTCCCTTCGCTTTGTCCCTGATTCCAGAGGAGAAATTATGTGTGGAGGAATTTCTATCACGGATCTCCGTCTTGTTTCTTCTGCTATTTGATTGGACTTGTCATAGTTAGGTGGAACTTCTCGAACTGTGGTATTAGCTTTCTTTTTTCGTTTATCCTCCTTGCCCCAGGCAGCTGCCCTTGCTCGTGCTTCAAACTGTGCCTGCTCCTTACTCTTTGTTTCTTGTTCTTTCTCAGGAGATTCTATAGGTGGCGGTGGACTATCTTCGTTCAGTTGATCCCCTGCTTCTTGTTCCTCTTCGTTGTCTGCGTCGACGTCTGCACTTTCCATTGACTTGTCGTCTTCAACGTCCTCTTCCTCCTCGGTTTTTTCTCGCTTGACGTTTGTCTTCTCCTGTGTTTTCCGTCCAGCAGCCCATGCAGCAGCTCGTTCTTGTGCCTCTTTCATTTTTTGTTTTTTGCTCTTCCGTGTAGAAATTGGAATTTGTTTTTCTTTTTTTGTAGTCGTGGATTTTCCTGGTGACATTGTCGACTTACGACGCGACGGTGTTGTTGCTGCACTAGCAGAGCTAACATTGTCTTTAGCAGTTGCTGTGGTAGCTGTTGCCTTCGTCGTTTTCTCCGTGGAAGGCAATGAGGTTCTTCGTTTCTTCGCTGG
The DNA here is from genome assembly GCA_014885115.2 of Asterionellopsis glacialis. Lineage (NCBI taxonomy): Eukaryota > Bacillariophyta > Plagiogrammaphyceae > Rhaphoneidales > Asterionellopsidaceae > Asterionellopsis > Asterionellopsis glacialis. The sequence goes on from WKLE02003402.1 coordinate 36,102, forward strand.
TGATTTCATGCCCTTGGCTTCAGCATCATGTATCGCCCAAGTACGAGCTCGCTCAAGAGCTTCCCGCCTTTCTTTTGCCGTCATCTTCTTCTTGACAGGCTCTGCTGTTGATGAGGAAGTGGTATCCGGTGTCTTGCGCTTTTTCGGTGGCATGGTGATCAACGCGATAGCTTGGTAATAAATAGCGAATGCAATCGCAATGGCAAGTCTGAGTGGGGATGCAGAGAGACGTTTTAGATGTAGTATTTCCATCCAAGAATGAACGTTGGATTTTCCTCAACGCGAAACATGAAGGGTGTGAAGCTGCTGATAGCCTGGTACGCCTCTGTCCTTTGTTCCTTACCAGGTACTCTGTGTTCTTATTTTCTCTCCAGAAGGACGAATCTACAAAATGTGTAGTAGGCATTTATACTGATATAGAAATCTACGTAACTTCATGGTACCAGGTACATGCCAGTTAATCAGGTTGAAAATCAATTTTGAAATTTGAATTTTTTGCGACCAGATTTCAGCTATTATCACACATGCAACATATTAATAGGACCTACATACAAACTCAACAGTACCGTAGGCGAGAGATATTCCTTTTTTTCTTTTCTTATAATATATTGTGTGGGATTCGGCATCCACATTCGCACATCATACCACCCCTTTTCTCTGTTGTAACTCTCATCATCTTTACTTCCTATGCAAGATACGACAGGACAATATTTTTGCCAGGAGACAACGACAACAACGATGACAAGCATTAGAACACCACTCTTCAACTGGTACCATATTCTTTTTTTCTTGCTAGCGTTTTCCATCCAGTCGATTTCGGTTGTTTCAAGTACAAAAATGGATGATCAATATTGTACGGATACAAATGATAATGCTAATGATTCTGCATCCTGCACAAACATACAACTCAAATGGGGTCTTATCCAAGACCTTCGAGGCCCACGTGAAACCGAAATGCAGAATCTTCTCAACCAAACAATAGATTACATGACAAAGATTGTCTATGCTGATGATAAGTATGTCTCTGTACGAGAGGATTGTAAAAATCGTCATAAATTATGCACTTTGTGGGCGTACATGGGGGAATGCACCAAAAACAAAGAATTTATGACCATAGAATGTGCACCATCATGTCAAACATGCGATCAAATAAGTTTTGAAATGCGATGTCCCTACGATGATAAAACTCCCATGACATTGAATCAAAAAGGTGACTTAAATCATTTGTTTGAACGAATTTTGACTCTGGAAGTGTACAAACCCAAGATTTATTCAAGACCGTCGTCCAAGAGTATGAACGACAAGATAGGCAATGACCAACAAAATGATGATAGTCGTAATACTCCAATAATGGATGGTCCTTGGCTTGTAGCATTAGAAAACTTTTTAACACCATCCGAATGTGATCGATTGATAGAACTGGGTTCGTTGGAGGGATTTGAACGTAGTGTTGATGTCGGCGAAAAAAGGTTTGATGGGACGTACGCTTCTTTTGAAAATAATGGACGAACATCTCAAAATGCATGGTGTGAAGCAGATTGTTCGAACGATGCTGTTGTACAACAGATTCATTCCAAAATTGAAAAGTTAACTGATATCCCACAAATCAACTACGAATTTCTACAACTTTTGAAGTATGAAGAAGGACAATATTATCGAAGACATCATGATTATATTATGTTCCAAAGAGAAAGAAATCCTGGTGTTCGTATCCTAACAGTATTTTTATACCTCAACGACGTTGAAGAAGGAGGTGGGACGCACTTTCCCTCGTTGCAAAATTTAGTTGTTACGCCCAAACGAGGAATGGCATTGGTATGGCCGAGTGTCCTCGATGAAAATCCAAATGAGAAGGATCCACGAATGTATCACAGTGCTTTACCAGTGAAAAAGGGGACCAAATATGGAGCAAATGCATGGATTCATCAACGTGATTTCAAAACATCGTACGAAAATCGTTGTCTATAACAAATAATAATGTACCACAAATATATACAGTAATATAAGTGTGCTGTACTCTAGGGTTAAGCAAAAAATTGAATGGAGAAATAAATTTAATGTATTAATGAATGATGTAAAGTAGTTTTCAAAACTGTGGTCAGTTTAGTTAGTAAGCAGTCTGAAGTCTATGTAGTCCTACTAGCAGCGTACTTGGACTTACATCTGCATTTATTTCTATCACATTCCACTCTGTATTGTACATCACAGAGCTGCCAGCTGTTGAGTAGTAAGTTGTGCTGCTGGTAACATCCATAAGTACATCCAAGCAAAAAGGATCAGGAGAAGCTTTTCTTTAGAGAGAAAAAGTTCACATTGTTCATTTTATGTAGAAGACAAGAGACTACAGGTATGATCCACAAAATGGTTGTCCAGCATAAAATTTGACAGTTTGTTTTCACATAATCTCTGTACTAAGTTAGACTCCCTAAGTCCAGTTTACAAAAAGTCTATATCCCAGTAATAAGCCCCTATAAGCCTGGGCAAATTTTAGCTGCTTATTTAGATAGCAGATTGTGCCTCTTGATTACAGTAAACCATAAAAGCATCCTCCCACTAACAGAAATGCAGAAAAGTATTTTGGTGCTCAAATTGTCAGTATCCCCAATACCTTTTGGTTTTTACAGTTGTAATTTGCTCTGGGCACTATGATATATCACCTACATGCATGGAACCAGCATGCCATTTAACATGTAACTTATTAATTATTACTACCATGCCACCTTCATCATAATTTAAAAATTTGTGTGTGTACTAGTACAGATTTCCTATCAATATGAGCAACTATCAGGATTTTTCAAATGCTGATGGGACCCCCCATTTTAAGCTTGTCCTAACCAACATTGCTTCTTTGTAATATCAGACTGGCATTAAAATTTGATAATTGATTTCATGAATTATTATTTTGAGATTTTACAAAGGTCAGGCAGATGGCAGAATAGTTTGTCAAATTGACATTGCTCATGAGGGGTAAAGTCAATACTTTACCTAAGGAAATAGAACATTGCTTTTATATCTCAAGGGGACTGATAATATTTGAAATAATTGTTGAGCATCCCAATTCTATCTTGATTACTAGTACAAGATATTGATATATGGGAGAGATGGGGGTTAATAGGGGGATTGGCTACTGCCTTCCTCCTATATCCTGGAACATAAAAATCTTGTCATTTTACTAGTAAGTTAGGATCTATCCTTCTCGATATATGTCTTGACATACTGTATCTAGATTTTTACTAGAGACAAGCCTTTGTGTATTATATCAATTGGTTGTACTTGGTCCCTTTACTTTCCAAAAAATCATCTTTTTGTTTGCATTGTAAGTTTTGCTATTATCCTAATAGGAGCTCCTCTTGTGTCACTCTTCACACTCTCCATTATCCTGATAGGAGCTCTTGTGTCACTCTTGGTTTGTTCTTTTTGAGGTGGTCATTACTTTTACTTCTAGTTTTGTTGTTTCTTAATTTGGAAACCTAAATATGATATATTTGTGATACAGCAAAAAAGCATGGAAAATATTGTTTGATTTCCTTCTTTTATCCAATAGCACTGCCCAGGGTTCTGCAGGCATGTTCATAAATAGTATCCTTCTGATCTTTTATTTTAAATAAACAATGATCCTCTTATAATTAATTAAAAATGACTTTAATATAATAAGTATCTATTCAAAATAGAATTAGTAGGTTGTGGTATCTATTTGCAGTACAATTTTAAACTTATTCTAGTATCACAGGAAGCCACCATCATTCCCAGAAATAAGTTATTTCTAGTATATTATACAATTGTAGTAGTTGTTGTTTTTGTTTTTTGGAGGGATCACTCTCTGGGTTATTCTTTGAAAACCACCACCATAAAATAGAAGTGTAGTAGTAGTAGATACATTTTTTTTAAATCTTGAACTTGATGTTATATTGATGATATGGAAGGACAGAGATTACACATATGGACTAATACTAATCCCATGATGAAAAGCTATTCAAAATAGCTACCCAACCAACAAAAAAAGAGAGCAAAAGGTTACAATCTACTACCTCTTTTTTCCAGAAATAATTTCTTTCTTGCTATCATATAATTGTTCTTTGGAAGGAGTCCCTCTCTGGATTGGTCTTTAAATAGCAGCAGCGCTAAATAGAAGTTTGTTATTATTAATAAGAAATGGGTGGTGCCTTCTTTCTTCATTTTTTAGTTTGTAAATGAAGTCATTTGCACACTAAAAAACTATGACTACTACAAGATATTCAAAATAAGTATCTCCCCAAACAACAAGAAAGTAGAAATAAAAAGAAAGAATCATGACCTCTTAGAACTACTTTTTCCCATCATCATTCCATTTTGAATTGGATCACCATCATGATCAGCCCTCAAAAGATGGCATAATAAATAAATTTTTAATGTTGTCCATCAACACTGTGGTGTTTTTTCCACTTTCAGAAAGCAGATTTCTTAATTAATTTTACCTATTTACTTGACAAAACTAGGTAGTGCAGTGCCCCTACAGAGTAGAATGATTGTTGTCTATAATCAGTGTTGCAGAATAATTTTGCATTTGGCTCTATAATACATAAAAATACTTACAGTTCACATGCACCAATAAGAAACTTTGCATTTCTCAGGCAAGCTTGAAAAATTGTATTTTTTAAGAAATGCCAAGCTTGAAATCTGAAATCATTTCTTATATGGCATGTTGGATTTTAAATGGGCATGTTTTTTTTATTCTGTGTATAAATAATTTCTTTTGTCATAGTTATCTTTTTACTAGTATTATTTTTACTTATTTTCAATGAATACTAAAATTTTCTTTTTCCGTTTCAGAGCCTGTTTGTACTAAATTCTGTACCAACCCCAAAATGGAATCTGATAGACCTAATGCATCTGGAAAATTAGGCATGATTCTGCACAAATTGCATTTTTGAATGAGATATGCCTGCTAAACTGCTGCAGCACCTGCAGGGTACATTGGCAATGGTCACAAATCACAAAAAAACATGACAATAAACCTTTTTATTACTAACAATGATGACAATTTTCAAACTTTCATCATTGTGTTAGTTGTATGGAACAATATTAGCCTCCAAAATGGTTGATTATTGACTGAATTTGGTAATTGTATGTGTCAATAAAAAAAGCAGCTTTCACAACAAAACAACAAGTAACCATATTTCAAGCCCCACATTCCCTTTTTTTGTAATTTTTTGAAATGGAGGTTCCGATATGGGTACATTTGATGCATTAGGAGGCTTGTTGTATCCATGTTGGTTGATTGCAGTGTGTAAATGCAATTTTTTTATCATTATTGATTTGCTGCAATATTACGTGTGCAACGGAATTGAAAAAAAGATATTAAGGTTATTTTAATGCATATCAGAGATTTGATGGCAAAGGTTATAATGTCACTGTTTGTGCAAGAAGGACCATTTTATCAAGGAACAACATGAGTGGCATGCATGCTCTGTTATGTACACCACATGAGATGTGGTACAGCATGCACTTAGGGATGTGCATTTTTCTGCTTTGTTTACTTTATCTTCAAAGGAGTAATTGCTCTGCAAAAAATATTCTAGTAATATTTGATTGCTTTGCAAATTTAAATTATATGTGCAGTTTTTGTACAATTTAAACATACCCAATTTTTGTGTAACTCAACATAAGGTAAATATGAGAGTAAAATATCATTTTTTTCTGAATTTTTGTGCTATAGAAAAGAAAATATTTCTTAGTAATAGGACTAGTATGATTTCAAAATTTTAAACAAACCATCCATCACAATTCCAAGAAACAAAAGAAAAGAATGACAATTCAGTGTCTCATCTTCTCCTTTGTGATATGTTCTTAGCTTGAGCAAAAGAAATAGAGACATTTAAGTATCACATCTTCATTTCTTGAAAGTTAAATAGATGTTAAATACTAATGCAAGAAATTATTCAAGAATAAATCTGAAAACTATCATAAATATAAAAGAATATACAAACATACCAGTTCTCAAGAAAAGAACAGGTAAAAAGTTGCCAAACACTATATTTTTAATGCAGGATTAACAATAGAGGGTCCCAGAGGGGAGCATGAACCTGCTACACATGGCTGCTACCTCAGGCCAACAAAATGGTTTGGATAGGAGGATTTCTACACTAGTGTACCAAGTGAAAGCCTCTCCTATTAGTAGTATATGAAGGTGCCAAATTAATAACAAAATCAGTTACCACTCTTTATAAACTATCTAATTTGTAGTAGTACCTAGTGAGGTTTCTTGTTAGGTACCAGTCAGTATAGTTAAAAAGACTGGTAAAGAATAGAAATATGTCATGTTGTTTTAGTTTATCAATAGTGTTTGATCAAATAGTACCCCAACATTCTGGTGTACTCCTTTGTTATTATGAACCCAATTTACTTACTCTTCAGTGTCTCTGGTCACTCTATCCTCTGTGGTTGTTAGGTAATAATAGATATGAATGCAATGTACCACCATTTATAATCTTTAAAAATTTCTAAACCTGATAGTCCTTGCAATACTAGTAAATAAAGTTTCCAGTTCATTTAACAAAAGAGTTGCTGATGGGTATTGTACAGCAGAGTTCTACTTTCAAGCATCAGAGGTGGCTACCTACCAACTAGTAACACAAGTTATTTATAAAAGGTTACCCTTGTTTATATTCATCAAGTCTGCAAGCTTGGTGAAGACAAGCCAAAATAACAATACAGTAACAAGTGCTATCATATATAACTACACTATGGAAGAAAAAATATGCAGCCATGTAAATACTCCCATCCATTACAGTAAGAAGATTTCTTGATTATACTTGGACCAACAGAGAGATAGAGAAAATTTAAGTTTTTTTGGAAGCTGAAGCAGGAAGTTTGGATAACAGAGCATTGTGTATGATTTAAAATAGAAATAACTATGGTAGTAGCAATTGAAACTTTACAAGATCTAATATAATACTAAACTTAAGAACTCATATTATAATCATCATTAATACTGCATTATTTTTTTATTGTTATAATATTTAAACATATTGAAGTAGTTGTTCCATTTTTTTTTAAGTATTGGACTGCTTTATTCTATCTCTGTCTGTAAAAATGTATGCAGAGATTATATGTCAAAATAAACATTCAAGTAAAATATATACCTTTATATATATATATTGATTAGAATAAGCAGTAAGTAATGTCAATCTGATTGAAACAAAACTGGGCAGCTAGTAGTAGTACTGAGTTGTTCCAGGATTAGGTGGAAAATTTGTAACAATTCATCTGTAGACAGCTGCGTAGACAAAAAAAATCATTTTGAACATTTTAATATATTTATTCTCTAATAATTTATCTTCAATAAATATTTTGTCCTGGCATGCTCTTTAAAAATCACGATAGGCATTTGTAAGTAAATACTAGTATTACATTTAATACAGTATAAAATGTACCATGTTATTTGTATGAATGTGTCATAAAACATTTTGAAAATGTACCAATTTTCAGTATATTAATACAAGAAGTATAAAATGTACTACAATACATGTAGTAGGAATGTGTCAAAAGTTGGAATTTGGAGTATCAGTATATTTTGAAAATATCTGATGTATACTGTTAACTACATATGTGTTATTTTGAAATTCAAGTCAGCCAATTGTATTTTGGTGTTGCTTGTGATTTTAAAGACTATGCCAGTGCTCCCAATCAATCTTGCAAAATGGTGCTCTTTGCAGTACTGATTTCTTGTTACACCACCATTTTCAACTAGTTACCTCCAGTATGGTTCCATGCAGGAGAGTCTTGTGCATGGAACCATACCAATGGTTACAAGGTGTAGGTGGCTGTGTAAAGAGAAATTGGTACTGTAAAAAGGAACATCATGCCACCCCCACAAAAAAATAACATGCAAAATTGCTAGCTTTGATTAACTGGACTAATTTTTTCTATGTCACAGTTCAGCACTGGACTGGTCCACCTAATCTTGGAACAACTCTACTTATTGCTTATTACTCCTTCATCCACTAATATAAGCAATAATATAAGCAACAGCCCAATTTTTGCCAAAAGCTTGAAGTTGCTTAATCCAAACGTAATGTCAAGCTTGAATAAGCAATATTGTTTATTTAGTGATGAGATAATGATGTCATCACCAAGAAACCCTCAATACTAAATACACAAAAATGTGTCCTCCTGTCATCTGGTGTTTTACCAAGGAAGCAACTGCAGTTCAATTTTTAAGCCTCAAGTTGCTTATTGACAAAATTTCCAAGCTTGACTAAACATGAAGTTGCAGGTGTGGTTAGGACTGTACTGATGTGGACTATACAGTACTGTGTTTTTGAATTTGAAAAATATCTAAAAATCGCTGTTGATAAAAGAAAAAAATTAATTAGATCTCTAGAGAACAAGATTTGGCACCATGGATTAACTTATTGTTCTTCGTTGCATTGTTCTTGGTTCAATAAAAGAAAGAAAAAGTTATTCACTTTCAGTAACAGGCATGCCATGGAATTTACTTGCTTTACAACCCAGTCCTGCCCATCGAAAAAACTAGACATACTGTACCACTTGGAAACAGATGCTCTCTCGCTCGACGATACTTATCAAGGCTAGGGTTACGTTCCCTGTCAAAAAGTGGAATTTTCATTATGATAGGAGTTATGAGCCTTTTCTAAGAACCCGGAGGATTGCTCACCACCACGCAGCACCCCCATCGCATCTCATCCCATCCATCATCGGAAAGAATCCTCACCCATCAGCCATCAGCTCCCCAGTTCTGAATTTCTACAGAAGATAGAACACAGCGAGACCTTGTGAAGACGGAACGATTGCACCAACTGCATTAGCAATTAGCGACGGTGCTCTCTTGTTTAGGATCCATTCGAAAAGGCCTCAATAGCAACTAGGAAATTTCTCTCTTTTATTGACAATGTTCATGAAATCATTTATTGTTTCAATCATGGCATCGAGTGTTTGTGTGCGTCTGGTAGCTGGAGCCATGTCGAGACGTCTTTCATCGTCAAGAAGTGCTTTTGCAACACTTCATTCGTTGAAGAGTAAAACTTCTACCACTGTCCGATCCATGGTTGCGGCTACTCCACCTTCTTCTAGTAACAAAGATCAAAGTGCCACATCCTTATCCCGTGCTCCTTTCCGCATGCCTAGAAATGCACAAGATGATTCCGTACCGGACAAAGCACTTCCAAGCGGTGGATTGGCTTGGTCACAGCTGGGATTACTTACAGAACTTGTCGATGGTGTCGCTGGAGATATGAAGCTCGAAAAACCTACCCCTGTACAACAGCTTGTCATTCCTACTCTATTGAAGCAAACGTCAGAGGATAATGGACTTGCGTTTTTGGCAGCAACTGGAAGTGGAAAGACGCTTGCCTACTTATTGCCGACCCTCCAACAACTTAAGGCAGATGAGCTTTTTGAGGACTTCAAAAGAAACCGTCGACCTAAGCGTCCTCGTCTTATTGTGCTCGCACCAACACGAGAATTAGCTGTCCAAATCACATCAGTTGTCAAGCAACTCAGTCATCATGTTAAACTGTCAAGTCAGTGCCTTGTAGGAGGTGAAGATTACGGTAAACAGCGGAAACGTCTCGACAGAGAAATCGATATCTTAGTAGCGACGCCAGGACGTCTTCTCAAACATTGGAAAGATCAGAATGTATTTTTGGGTGATGTAAAGTATGCAGTCTTAGATGAAATGGATACAATGCTAGAACAGGGCTTTCAGGGTGATTTGGCTGCAGTTTTGCACCCTCTTTTGTACAAAAAGTCCGGCAATGTTGCATCTGGTACCCCTACTATCGAAGGCTCCCCTAGCGTAATCATGACTTCCGCCACAATGACACAGTCCGTTCAGAAACTTGTTGGTGCTTTTGACAGGAACAGCAGCGTTGGTGCCAAGAAATTATACACCAAGCCGGTGTCTGCTGACGGTGATCCAGAGAAAAAGACCATTGCCCTACCAAAACTCCAGGTCATTACTGCTCCTGGATTGCATCGTGCTGTTCCACGCCTTCGACAAGTATTCATTGATGTTGGTAATATTGATAAGGTATCACTTCTGGTAGACACTGTTGCAGGTGGTGGTGGAAGTGGAGCTGCGGTCAGACGACAAAATATGGATACAAATGCTTTGACACTTGTCTTCTGCAATACTGTTGCGAGCTGTCGTGCTGCAGAGCATGCCCTTGCTGAGGCTGGCATCAATTCCTTGGGTTATCATGGTGATTTGAACTCGGCAGCTCGTGCTGAAAACCTGAAAAAATTTCGCGAGGCAGGATCATCGGATGATTTACCTCATGTACTTGTGTGCACCGACTTGGCGGCGAGAGGGCTCGATGTACCTCAAGTCGACCATGTAGTCATGTTTGATTTCCCACTAAACTCTTTAGATTATCTTCATCGTGCAGGAAGAACAGCTCGGGGAGTTACTGGGGACCGAGCCGGGAATGGTCGCGTCACTGCATTAGTCACAAAGAGGGACCGAGTGTTGGCAATGGCAATTGAGAACGCTGTGCAACGAGGAGAGCCCTTGGATGGATTGAGCAGTCGTAAGAGCGACTACCTACCAGGTTCCAGGTTGAATACCCGGGGACCAAGTAGCAATAAAAATCGCAGTGGCAGTAGGTCGAGTAAAAACAATGGAGGGCAGCGTAAGCAAGGCGGAGGAAGAAGAGGACGCCGGTAATAATGAAATCTATACATAAAGTTCATTTCGTCCCGAAAGTAAATTCACAGCAGTGCCTTCTTCTACGCGCCAGACACTTTGGACCGCAACTGTTGTGTTACAAATATGAAATGCACAGCGGGGGATAAATTCATGACCAGGTGACATAGAAATAATCAGGTAGTATAGCATGAATGATTATATTATCTTTTTCCTAAGATTGAACTCAGTGTACATTGCATCGCCTGGAGCACCAGCAGTACGCTCTCTAATGACTGGACATACCAACGGCTCCCTTGAAGGCCTCATCGATCACCTCACTCAATGTGGGGTGGGTGTGGACCATCATGCTCAATTCTTTCACTGTAGTTCCTGCAGCAACGGCGTTAGCACATTCTTGGATAAGATCGGCAGCATGGATTCCAATAATGTGAACGGCAACGACCTTGCCGGTATCTTCATTGAACAATACCTTGGCCATACCAGCGCCTTCTCCCTCAGCAAGTGCCTTGGAGTTTGCACGGAAGCTTCCTTGACTCTTGCCGAGCTTCCATCCTTCCTTTTCTGCCATCTCGACGCACTGTTCCTCGGTAGGTCCGACCATGGAAATTTCAGGGTGGGTGAAACAAGCGGCGGGAATGGCATTATGGTCAACTTCATGTGGTCGTCCAACAATGTTCTCAATCGCGGAAATCCCTTGAGCAGAGGCAGCATGTGCAAGCATCATTTTTCCGTTAGCATCACCAATGCAGTAAAGGTTGGGAACAACTTCTCCATCTTCCTGCTTGGTAAGAACACGCATCTTCTCGTCAACAGCAACGAATCCACGGTTAGTTTCAATTCCCATATCCTCGAGCCCCATGTCCTTTGTATTTGGGACACGACCAGTGGCAACCATAGCAGCATCGACTTCAATAGTTTCGACATGTTCCCTTGAAAGGAAGAAAAAGAAAAAAATGTAGGTGAGCTTCTACGATCCGGGAGGCCGGCAACAGCACACTTCAACACTAAGAAAACAAAAAACTAGACAAGCTCTTACTTTGTCTTGGCATCAATCATTTTGATAGTGACAGGCTTTTCTCCGGGGATACCAGGGGTTACTTCTGCGGCAAAGACTCCAGTGCGGTAGTCAATAGGACGATCACGAATAAGAAGACGTTCGGCTTGCTTGGCAATTTCCCGATCAAAAGTGGGCATTAGGTTGTCCATAGCCTCAATGAAAGTAACTTCGGATCCCAATGCAGTGTAAACGTCAGAGAATTCAAGTCCAATGTATCCAGATCCAATGATAGCAACCCACTCAGGAACAAACTGCAACTCAAGTGCACCATCACTAGTGTAAACGGTTTTCTCATCAACTTCTACACCAGGGGGAACGAAAGGAATTGAACCTGGGGCCAAAATGATATCCTAATGCAGCAGAAACACAGTTGGCAGAAATGTTAGTATCGTCCGGGATATTCAAATTGATGAGTACCAACGAGCATTCATGGTAGTTTACCTTGGCAGTGTAGACCTTGCCAGAAAGTCCGTCTTTGATTTCATGAGGATTTCCAGTAAGAATACCACGACCTTCAATAACATCAACTCCAAGTCCAACAAGACTGGCTTCAAGATTCCCTTTGACACGATTTGCAAGATTCTTGGCGTGATCAGCAATGCCCTGGCGATCGAATTTAACTTCACCCTCGACTTGAATACCCATCGATTCCAAATGACTAGCATCCTTCATATCACGGACTCGGCCAGATGCAGCCAACAAGGCCTTTGATGGGACACATCCACGATTGACACAAGTTCCTCCAACATCTTCTCCAGAAAAGACAGCAGTTTTCAAGTTTTGAGCACGACTGTGCAGAGCAGCTCCGTGTCCGCCAACTCCACATCCAACAATAGCAACATCAAAATCGTACTCCTCAGATGACATTCGGAGACTAGTGCGTGTCTTGAAAGAAGGGCCAGGAGCAAATGCATTGGCACTTGCCACAAGGCAAACAATGGCAGTGAAACGGAACATCATTTTTTTCTTCTCTGCGATTGACAGCAATACTTCTTAAAGCTTGTCTCCTCCAGATGCTGTTAGCAGTTATATCAATGCGGAAAAGGCTTGTTGACAGCTTCTTTGCGCCTCTCGTTCCTCTAAATGCGTGTTGAGACTGACAAGATTTGCCCAAAATCAGAAACACGTACGCATTGTCTGTAATCTGACCGTTTGAGATGGATTATATGACGTCATAAGGCGATGCTAAAATTTGGTGATGGCGATGTGTCATCTTCAGTATCACTCACAGTCAATCACAGATCACAAGATAGAAGTGAGGAGTGCACAACGCTCCCTCGGATTTACGACGTATCATTAGGTCTACCTGGTATTAATACATTCTCATTTCCTGGTCTGTACCAGTTATATTCCTACTACCAGTATCGATACATACAGATCGTACAGAAGAGGAGCTTGTTGTGCGACACGCATGCGGAAACCGACCGGCGCGGAGACAGACATTTCGCCTTCTTTGGATGGCGCGGCGATACATCCGAAAGTACAGCATGATAAATCAGAGATCAGACATGCATACAGACAGTTTCTTATTGTAACTTGTGTAACAAGAAACAAGAACAGAATTCTTTCTCAGCTTTCTCAGAAAAAAGCAATCGTCAATACTGACACTTGTGTCAACAAACAAATCCTTTTACGAATCCGATCCAAAGAATCATACTGTCTTCTTTGGTGTTCTTGCATCTACTAAATCATTCTACCATGGTTGAATTGCATCGTAGTTCTTGTCGAGACGATGCTACTCCAGCACGTATTGTGGAAGAGGACAACGTGGTATACCAAACCGGCTTTGGTAACTCTTTCGAGTCTGAAATACTGCCTGGAGCTCTTCCTCGCGGGAGAAACAATCCTCGTCTTTGCCCCTTCAATCTATACGCAGAACAATTAAGTGGCACTGCTTTTACTTCGCCCCGGCACATCAATAGACGAACTTGGCTTTATCGTATTCAGCCTGGTGTGACAGGAAGCCACCATACCTTTTCTCAAACCGACAGATCTTTACCCAAGTTCTTTGGAGGGACTGATCCCAAAGATTTTCGATTTGACCCGAATCCTCTGCGTTGGAAGCCCATGCCTTCACCTGAAAAATCAAACACCACTTTTATTACAGGTATGAAAACATTGATGATGAGTGGCGACCCCGCAACAAAGTTTGGCTTGTCCGTTTCGATGTACACTGCAAACACATCCATGGGGGACACTCATATTTACAATTCTGATGGAGACTTCCTCATTGTTCCTGAAACAAAAAGTCTTGTAATTCAAACCGAGTTGGGTTTAATGACAGTGCATCCTAAGGAAATTTGTGTCATTCCTCGTGGTATTGTTTTCCGTGTTCAACTTGAAGAGGTCCAAGAGAATACTGGCTTCGCCAGAGGATACGTTTTGGAGGTCTACCAGGGCCACTTTGCCCTGCCTGAATTGGGACCCATCGGATCAAATGGATTAGCCAATGCAAGAGATTTTCTCCATCCTACCGCTAAAGTTGTACCAGAGGAAGAATATCGAAATCCATGTACTATTCTCAACAAGTTTGGTAATGAACTCTTTCACCGTCATTCAACTCACAGTCCGTACAACGTGGTGGCGTGGCATGGGAACTATGCTCCTTTCAAATATTCCTTAGAAAGATTTTGTGCCGCGAATTCTGTTACATATGACCATTTAGACCCAAGCATTTATACTGTTCTGACTTGTGTGGGAAATGAACCGGGAACAGCTTTGGCGGATTTTGTTATCTTCCCTCCTCGTATCATGGCCACCGACTCCAACACCTTCCGGCCTCCATGGTTTCATAGAAATACCATGAGTGAATTTATGGGATTGATTGAAGGATGCTATGATGCTAAGGAAGGTTTTCTGCCTGGCGGTGCCTCACTTCATTCTACAATGACCCCCCATGGTCCTGACAGTGTAACATACAACAAGGCCGTTGCTGACAAATGTGAGTACCCAACTAAGTTCAATGGAGGACTGGCTTTCATGTTTGAAACCTCGTGTTTATTTAAGCTTAGTTCATACGCTCTAGAATGTAAGCATTGTGATGATGAATATGCCACCTGCTGGAGTGATCTTGCAGATAACTTTCAAGATGGGTGGGAGTTGTTGAAAGAGTGATACCTTAACATTGCTATCTTAAACTGTTGTAGATTTCGTCCAAAGTACAGTAAAATAGAAAAATGATTGTTAAGCACATCATATCCTCCTACACCTGCCCTCATAGTTTGCACATGTTCACCAACTACTAATGCGATATTGTACAAGAGGGGCCGGAAACACACAAAAAACGATGCTTTTGAACATTTTTTACAAAAAAAACTTGATCTAGGCGTACCTTGTATTTTAAAAATTGATCAGCGACCTAAATAAAATATTTTTCTTGGTTCTTGCGCTAGAAAAGATGAAAATGTTTTAAATGTTGCATGGAAGATAAAGAATCGGGTCTGGAAAAGGTGTGCATTAAACTGCCATGATTGGACCTTAAAGCCAATCCAGATTTCTTCGCAGAATAATATATACTACATGTATTACTGTTTAAATATAATTTAAGACAAGATGAGCATCAACACCTGTTAGATTTCAGGAAGGACTAGCTCCCAGTTTCTCCGTTCAAAAACGTTAGATGGGAGCTTACTGCATTGTTGGGTGTAATGCTTTCTCAGATAGCGGAACGTTTTCTTGTTAGGAAGTCGGAGCATTTCAGCGCTTTCACCATTGACTGCTTCCATAACTTCGTGACTAAGGACAATATCTTCCCCAAATGATTCACAGGCAATGCTGTCGCTTACTTTGTAATGCATTTCTCCTTCAGCAATTGGTAAACCCGAAAAAAAACAAAACTTAACAAAAAGCTGCCAATTTTGTGGACTTCGTACCTGTACAGGAAGCGTTGCAAATTGCTGAGGATACATGGTTGCCATCTTCTTAAGTAATTGTGTACTTGGGTCTGGCAACAAACTCAGTAAATAGTCGCTGTCCAATCTCCAGTTGGGATCCAGATCCTCCTCTATACTTTGTGTTTCTAAACTCGAAAGAGCAGATCCGGATAATCCAGACAGACCAGACAATTTAGAAGCACTTCCAGACCTTGTATGAATACGCTTGGCTGCATTTAGGTCTCTAGAGTCATCCGTCTTCAGAATTCCACCAGGGCGTTTTTGATATAGACTTCTTGCAAGGCTGCTTGCATGTGAAGTCATACTTTCGCTTAGTTCAGCAGTACCATTACGAAGTGATTCGATTTCAGGAGGCAAGTCTCGGGGCAGATCTAATGCACTTGGCAGGCAAAACACCACAAGTGTGCGCAGTCCTTGATGTACGCTTCCTGCATAAAAGGGAGACGCTCCTAAAATCAACTTACCAGTGAAGTAACATCTTCGATTTCCACCTTTACCACCACTCTTGTTGTGTTTACCAACAGCATAGTATGCCATTCGCCGGTTTTCAGCTAGCTTTGCTGTAGCACCAGCGTAACTGGATTTCATGGTGAGTTCCGAAATACAACGTTCCATTTCTCTTGAGCCATTGTTGACCTCTAAAGTCGAAAGGGGACAGGGTTTCTCTTCTTTTTTTTCTTTTTGCTTATCTCTCTTAAATACACTGTTAGTTATTTCAACTCCATTTTTTGAAGTAGAATACGATCTTGCTCGCATTTTTTCTTCATGACGCTTTCGTCGTCGCTCGGAGGGGGTCCCCCTGTCGGGTGTCATATGTTCTGGACTTGATTCGTTATCTGTGGGGGGAGTCCAACCTCCGATATCCAAGCACCCCGCAGTCACTACCTTCTGCGGAGTAAATTCAGTAGCCATACAAACTGCATCCGAAATACATGGTGTTTTTGGACTGAACATCGCGCACTGGAGGAAACCAGGTTGGGTTCCTGCAACACGGTTTTCAGCAATATCTTCATCACTTGCTGGCGATATTCCCATAGCGACTGTCATATTTTCGAACAGGTTATACAACGTGGGAGTTGGTTCAGGAGTAGGCTGTGCAACTGGGATTACTTGAAACCTCGCTATTCCCGAACTTGATTCCGTCGATTTAGTTGATGTAGTTGACGTGTTGTTTCCACCATGCCGTCCAGATCTCAAAGAAGAAGAAGTTTTAAAACCTTTCTTTTTTACTTCCATCTGTTGCTGAGAAGAAGAATCTCCTTTTGAGAGCGAATGAAGTAGGTGATCCATCGTCATCGCGACCAAGAACCTTCACTGAACAGCAATCACAACTTTGTTGACCAAATCACCACGTCTTTTCCTTCTTTATACGATGCTTTGTTCCTTCCCACAAAATATTGGACATGCCGAAAAGGAGATAGGAATAAAGTACCTCCAGTAGGAATCATCCAGCATGAGCGCTCAGATAACAAGACTAAATTAAACCAAAAGTTATTTATAATTACTTTTCAGATATCAATACAATAATACTTAATTTAATATAAGTAAAAGGCTTCCCGCCCGACAATTTGTAGTTCTAATATGCGACTCCGTTATTCCTGGGCAGTTGAGTATTGACTATATACCACAAAAAATTAGCCCTAAAACCATAGGTATTAAGTAGAAATAACGTCGACGTTTTCTTTTACGACCTGTCTTCGGATGTTTTACTATCCTTTATATTGAAGAAAGATCAGTAATGAATATTTCAATATGGCGCGGAAAATAAAATCGAAATTTGCTTCCAAGATCCGCTAGCAAGCTCAAAACTTTACACACCAAACGCCGAGAAATTCGAAATTTGTGTTTGCACGATCCAAGATCTAGTCTATTTATGCTCTAGACTAATGTTACCCGAAACCAATCGCCAAACATGCAGCTGCCAAATCTTAACAACAACTTAAATGTAGCAAATAATTTTATATGAATGGTTTTGATCACCACCTCGTGAAACAAATAACACGGCAACGATTAAAAAATAATTGAGGACTAAAATCTAAACCGAATCGAAGATTAGGTCTCATCATTGATTCCTTGCTCATGTTATTGAATGTTCTGTTAGAGGAACAAAATGATCACAAAATCGATCAAAGGCAATAACTGAAAGCTCCACCAATGGGTTTTGCGTTCTTGAGAAACAAGTAGATCCGGAAGACGCTGGAAAATCATCTTCAGATGTTCTTTCACCATCAGAAGAAATCATAGTTTCAACAAATTTATTTGACATATTCAAAGAACAATCTGATGTAGAACCTTTCGAGGAGTCGCACTACCTGAAACTACAAGGCTTCAGAGACTATTTTGATGTTGTGTCACCCTTAGAAGACACCGAGGAAATAGGTATAGAGCATATTGAGACTGGTGGTGGACTATCCTACATATGTCCCCACTCAGGAGCCACCACTGAAACGCACACAATCACCAAAGCAGTGACCCATACTGTCACCAGCACAATTGCCTCAACCAACGTTGGCATCACCAGCACCAGCAGTGCTTTCCAGTTTCCATTTTTTTGCAATATTGGAGATGCTACTTGAATTAGCTCAGAACGAAATTTAGTTGGATACTACATGATAAACATGCCTGAAGTGTGTGGATTCATTTTGGATTTGGAAGACACAAAGCTAGGGTAAACTTCCCGTGAAGAGTATCGCTGTGCGATTACATCAAAAGTTCTACTGAGATCATTTGCACCGGTATTTATTCTATCAGGAGATGCAAGTTCGTATTTGACATGCTTTATGTATGAATGAAATTTTGCGTTACTTAATGGTATTGATTCCAACAAAGCAAAATTTTTCATTATGGAAATTGTTTCTCTAAAAAGAAGCCGTGGAACGACCGCCCGACAATCAAATTAATACTGGATGGTTCAATTGACAAAATTCAGGCATTGAAGTAAACCTGGAAAAATCTCCGTTTCAGCATTAAATGCGTCAATGAGCAAACCGATAATTTTGTATTGTTCAAAATGTGTCAAAACTCATGGCATCAGTCTTGCAGGGGCTCGTGTACATGATAGAGACGAATGGAAGACTCGTCACACCTCAAATATTGAATATATCAGAAATGGCAAAGTTTCTGCCACACCATGACACCAAAATGGAGTTGCGATGTAATTTGGTCCTGCAAGACCTATAGGAGATCACAGTGACTTCTTTGAACCATTACGAGACTTTGTTTAGAAAAGATTGTTAATACCAAGGCGTCAGCAAGCACCAGTGGGTTTGACTGCAGTGAAAGATGAAAGTTGTAGCCGATGCTTTCTATTTGTGTATAGATCCAGCGTGAATATCTCTTTTTTCTTTGATAGGAATCCATCAAGGGCACCTCAAAATTATCTTCCACCATGATATCACATTTCGTAAAGGTCAGGTGACCAACATAAGTCTGACCGTGAAAAAAATAATTATTGATAAAGTAGACTCAGATTACAAACAAAGTAGCTGCCTTTATCGGTTGAAATAGTGCAAATAGTTTATCAATTTTCAAAATCGCAAATCAATTGATTTGTACTAAGACAGATACTGTTGAATCTTGAGATCAACATCAGCGGATTCTGACAGTCCATTCGCATTCTTCTTTCTGTGATGTTTGGTAGGCTTTATGCTAGAATTATTCATTATTACTCTGCATCATGAGCTGCAATGCAAAAGATCTCAACATTCTTCTTGAGCAAGTCCTGTGAAAAGTGATGCTCGTGTTTTTGACCACCATGATTGTGGTTCTTCATGTTGTACTGAAGTTGCAAAGGAAGGGTTATTTTCAACACCGGTACGGCATTGTGGCTCGCCATTAGCTGATTCAGAATCACAGGTACTGTTACCATGATCATCTGACCGGAGATGACATCCATTTTCTAAAGGTTTAGAAAAAGGTGTAGTTGAACGCCTCTTGTGACCTGATTTATTCCAAAAGGACTTGTTGATATCCAATGCTTCTTCGTCCAGGGAAGTAGTTTCTCCAACCAATTGATGAAGGCCAAATAATCCTCCTTTTGATTCTTCTCCCGAGTTTAATTTTTTTTCATTACCAATCATTCTATCATGAGTTATATTCTTCTGATGTTTTTCATTTTGAACTTTTTTAGAAAGTCGGATTTCCTTCTTGGCAAGTTCAAGATTATTTTTCGAGGAACACACCTTACCGTTGATAAGGTCAAGAGATGACTCTCCTTTAATTGATGTTGGTCCTATAGATGATAATGATGATACATTTGCGGTTGTATTGACATCAAATTTTGTTCCAATGTTGTTTGTAGTCTTATTATTGTCGTCATGGTCAGTTTCGTTGTTACCTTTATTGTCGTCATGGTCAGTTTCGTCTTTACCTTCAAGCCCATCAATCCATAGTTTCAATGATTCAGTATCATTATAAGTCGATGGCATTCTATCCTTGCTGCTACTTGTTTCCCTTTTTAAACGATCCGCTACTGTCACGATAGCTTTTTGTTGAGGGTAGATGCTTGTAGATGATATTGAAGTACGCGAAGTACGCTCAGCCGAACTTGGGACATCATCTGGTACTTCTTCTTCAGCTAGTCCATCAATCAAACTCTTCCATGATGGTATTCGATTCAGTGTCTGATCATCACACACATCTTCTTTGCTACTTTTTCTTGCATTGGAAGATGTATTATTACGGAAACTGTGGTCATCATCTACCTCTTCATCTTCTAGGCCATTAAAGAATGACATGATTCCAGAGCTTGCAGTACTTTTTGAGAATTGAGAAGTGGCGCTTGATCGTCTCTTGCGCAGTGAAACTCCACCGTCGTTGTCAGTCTCGTCTTCGTCTCCTAGTCCAAATAACATCTTTAACGAATCGCTTCGAGATTTTGCTGTTGTTTTTCCTGAAGACCTCCTGTTGCTGTTAGTAGTTTTTTTAGAGATTTTTTCCACTTCTCCTGCTGGTGAAGAATCCAATGATTTCGCCATGAATTCCTTCAAATCACTGACAGAAAATCTTGATCCAGGATAGTTATCTTCAGGCTTTTTTTCAATCTTTTTGTTCTTTTTGTTCTTTTCTTCATTTATTCGTTCGTCGTCACCCAGTAATGATATGGATTGCATTCTTCCGGAATTTCTATTTTCATCTCCCAAGGATACAGATTGCATTTTATCACCAATATGAAATTCAGTTCCGCTAGTTTGACGGGGAATCACTCTATATTGCCCCGGTCGATCGACATTGGTAAATGACCCACCACTGGTACTTCTTCGCCTTCGACTGCTATTTCTATTTATCGGTTTCAAGGATGCAATTTTATCTCTGGAAAGAGGTTCCATTTGCATCTTTGGCGGTGGGAGCGCGGGTAATGATAACGATGGCGTTATCTTTGGACTAGTTGCTTTGGTTGCTTTGTCTACATCATAATCATGAGTACTACTAAGACGTTTCTGTCGTTGGAGGTGTTGCTGTCGTTTTTGTTTATGAGGCATAGACTTTGCTCGGTGGTTATGTCGGTAATATTGATCTTGTTGATGTAATGTTTCCTCGTGTAACGCTGTGATTTTGTTCCCAGCTGAATTGGTCACATCATTCATCCATGATGTAGCAACACCATGACTTGGGGTAGTATTATGATATTTTGTATTGTCCTTTCCACTCTGCACCTTGGACAAGAGTTCAACTGCTCCAATGCTTTCCATACTTCGACCACTTGCTCTGGACGTCGTAGAAACTGCTGATGGTGAACGGTCTCTTTGTGATTGACGACGACGGCCGCGACTCCAGCTTCTACCTCGACTTACAATGCTTTCAGCTGTATCACGAATATTTATGCTCCAAGAAGTTTCCATGATCAATCACGTCTACGATTACCGTAAAGAGGAAAAAAAAGCGTTGAAATTTTGCTGAGCATGAATGATATTTGGAACAATTATATTTGAGACTTGCTGGGGTTGTAAGTAGAATTTAAAAACATAGAAAGCGGCAATCCTCCTAATTAATATTGATTTGTGTGTTACTTCAACACTATTAAATACCAATTAGGCTGCAACAGGTAGGACTAGGACTACCCGCCTGTTGCTCTTAACTTTTTCGCCGAAAACGAACCAGAACAGAGGAGTCATTACGCGATGAGAAGTCACAATCGAAATCTGTATTTTTTAGTATTGCTTCTCTTTCTCTGAACAATCAAAAGAAGCCCGACCAGGACTTGAAGTGTGTGCCAGATTATTCTGCATGTATGAAAAGAAAATTCCTTGAGGGAATTCTATCGAACTTAAGGTTTCCTCTAGTCTAGTCATACAAAAACAGATACAGTCGGACTAATAAGTAACTATGCACAGAAAGGTGACGCACAATGTTAGAAATTTCTTACTTATATTGCCTCTGTTCTCATAGTAAATCAATCAACAAACTGTTCAATTTATTAATATATGCACCACTAATACTTATTACAGCCGGACCTGGTATGAATGATAATGCACCCAAAAAGATTTTTATTTATTTCCTTTTAGCAGAAACCTGAACTTATTCATTTTTCTCCCTTCCAAAACAGCATATATAAACAAGAAATTCTGTCGGAACATTCTGATCGCGAATAATGATTTTTGTACTAAAACAACCATGCCGTACTGTGCCTGTAATGAAATGGTAGAAGATTCAAGGTAAGAATATAGATTGGGCCATTTACCATAGCGATCCCACTTGAACTGACAGGTCCTATGTAATCGTGAAACTTACGACCAGATATAATGTAAAATTATAATATAGACAATATTGGGGTATTCAATATATGGAATATGGCAGATTTATTTTTGTCTACATTCAATGTATTTGAATAATTTGGTCCTCAGTAGATTAGATATTATGGTCCGAATACAAGGTAAGTCATGTTTTGTTGGTTCAGTACTGAACCTGTACAAAGAGTCATTCTGATGTTTTCATCTTCTCCCTTTTTGAAGATCGGCATGACTACAATATGATGCGAATATGTATTCATTTCTTGTCCTAACTTACGGCAAAACAGTAGTCCAATTTGATTACTTCTCAACTCAGCAAAGGACGCCCTCTCAAATAAGCAACAGTGCCGCCCATTTTGACAAGCTTAGGGTTGCTTATGGAGAGAAAAAAATCTAAGTTACTAGATGCAATGTTGCTTGTTTGTGTTGCAAGAAAGATGGTATTTCTAATTACTGATAAAGAAGTTAAATGCTGTTCCTTGGATATTTGTAATACTTCCATCTTTGTTTCAAATTTGTGTCATGCCTTTGTCTTTAGCTCTGTAAATTCCTCTTCATCAAATTCATCTTGAAAAACACATCATTTTGGGATGGAAGGATGGACTAAATTGAGCTCAAATTTTAGAAAGCTTGCATAAAAAGATGATAAGCGCCATATAACATCTGATTACTGTATGAAAACAGACTAGACTGATCAAATTGACAACAACAAAAATTAACAACCATGGTGCCCTGTCATGACAAGATGACTCCTTTGACACAAGAACATGACAATAAACCTCTTCTTGGCACCATCAAGGGACACCAGTCAATTCCCCAGATTCATATTGATTGTTGAGTGTGTATTGATAATTTCCAAATCTGGATTAAGGAGGAAAAGTCTGCTTTTTTTGTAAAACTGACTTTGACATTGATCAACTTCTGGACAAGAACACAACAATAAATCTATTATCCAATCACATAAATGACACCATTTGATTCCCTGTCCAATCGTTAATATTTTGGTGGATTGTTACTTGGTTTTGTTGTTGTTTGATGGGCATCTGTGGCAGAAAATGGAGGTGTTTGTCATGGTGACATTGAAAACCGGGTGCAAAATACAGTAACTCAACAACCAGTGGGAGTCAAGACCTCAGACCACCACCATTCTGTTTGTCTTGTGATTGTAATGTAGATTTTCTGTTTCTTGACATTATTTGGCAGTTTTGAGGCTTGCAATATTTTGAGCTTTTTTGGGTATGTTTGGATTTTGGCAAATCGGGGTCTGAGGGGTATGTTTTTTGTGGCAATGGGTCTTATCAGATATCCAATTTTTTCACTATTTGTCATTATTATGACTATAATTTATAGATAAAGTTATGTACAAGTTTAATGTACCTGGTACACTACAAAAGAATGGCTTTCAAAAGATTGGCAGATACTGATTTTATTCAAGTATTCCATGGGAGGAACAATAGTTCTTTGGTCTTTTTGATTGAACATTTGGAAAAATCACATAAAAATCTGATATTAAAATATATGGATGGTTGCATTCCATAGATAATGATGATGATAAATGAAAAAATTGGGTATTATCCCTGTCATCCTCCTGTTGTACTGTACAATGTACCAGGTACATTGATCTGGTTCTTGTACCTGGTACTTTAAAGTTGTACTTTAACTGTACCTTTTGAGGCAAATAGTTTTGAGAGTACCAGGCCTACGGATGCATGTACGTACATCATTGTACTGTAGGCCTGGTATAATTCTTGTATCTTCAACTATACGTACCAATTGTACTGAAACCTATGTTTAGAGTAAAAGGAATGAAAAATTAACATCATTTTTTTCACTTGACAATGATGAAAATGACGGCATTGTGCAAAAACTAGACCTCATTAACAAAAAACACTCATTAAGACTGGATAGAGAATTTTCTAACTTAAATCATGATATAAGTTTTATAAGAGGAATCAGAATATTACACATTTTATAAGTCACCAAGGCTTTCATCATCCGAAATATTGAACTCAGCCAAATCAATGACAATGTTGTTTGTTTTATCATTTCCCCCTTCTGACAACTCATTCCCATCCTTGTCCCCAGTCAAATTAATTGTACAATCATTGAACAACTTGCCACGTTTCTGTTCTACCAATTCATTTCCACCAGCACCATCAATGATACATTTCAAGACAACTTTCAATCTTGCATGAACATTTGCAAATGCTTTTGGTGACAAATAATTGTTCCAT
>WKLE02003404.1:0-10371 GCA_014885115.2 Asterionellopsis glacialis
CTGAAATAATCCAACAGAAGAAGGAAAATTTTGTTTGTAACTGCTGTGTGATATGCGTTGAAATCAAATTTTGGAGTTTACGTAAAAAACGTAGAACGAAACTTGAGTACTGTATTGATGGGTATCTATAATCCATTGTGTCTTGAGATTCAGTATAAATTACAAATTTGTAACCTAGGCTACAATAAATTACGTAAAATTGTATCTTAAGTTACAAATTGTAACCTAGGATGGCAGGTTCACTTTATGTGACATATAAATTGTAATCTAGTAGTGAATTTTTTTCATATGTACTTTCAAATTCATATTTACAAAGACTCGCCGTTGGAAGGAAATACTGTATTTACACAGTCCTTGGAAATGGAATCTGCCCCTCCTCCCTCTCAATCGGCAGAGTCAAATTTGGAAATTGGAGATGACGTCACGAATGAGAACTCCCAAATTGAAAATTCCATCCAAAAAGACAACATTAACTGGGTGAAAAATAGGATTTTGACGATGACGTTGACAACCTCCTGGAGGAGTCTGATGATGACTTATGATCATCACCACTACATAACAACACACTATATATAAATATCTAACTAAAAGTAGTCTAAAAGTGTAAGCCAGAGGCATCATTCTTTAGAAATACGTAAAAAAAAGTTGATTGAAAAAAATAGGTCCTAGACGGTTAAAATAATTAATATCTGAACAACCAAAGGTCTCATCTGCACCTTTATTGTACTTTTAGTTCTGTTACTTGATGGGGTAACAGAGTAAACAACACCTTAAGTCATTCAGATGACTTAAACGACAATCCTCCCCATGGTCAGGAGGACAAAAATGTGTTTTTTGAAAAAAAAAATGCTAGAAAAGAACATGGCATTTTGAAAAAAAGGGCATATACGCCCAGGAGTGAAAAGAGCGTGTACGACTACCTTAAAGAATTCTTATTCTGAGAATTCTTTTCTTGAATCTTGGCTTCTGGCCAGATGGCCAGATCTTCTTCAGATCTTCTCTACCATAAAACTAGAATTTGAAACTAGCTTATAATTTTCATCACCAAACAAAAGTCTTCTTTTCATTTGTGTGTTGATTGTCTGATTGTTGTGTTATGCTGCCATTGACACTGGCAGCATAGGGCATAGTAATGTTACTCAGATTCTGAGACCATTGAAAAGAGAATCAAACAATTTGAGGATGGATCTGCTGAAGAGTGGATCCAGTGGAGGATTGAGTTTGCTGAGGTAGAGTGAGATTCTCCCCTCACCAAAGCCTCATCAAAAACCTCCATGGTGCTCACCCTTCTAAAGGGCAGAGCAAGGCAGCTGTTTCAAGAAGCCAATGCCAATTGACAGAGCAAAAATGCCAGCCTCAAGAAATCAGCTCAGAAAGATCCTGAACAGGTCTTTGAACTGGTACTGAACAACGTAGGTGAGAATTTTTTCTCATCTAGGCATGTGGCAAGACACCAAAAGAATTATCTTCACTATCACTTAGCAATGACCAAAGACTTCACGTTGCAAGAGTTTGTCATGAGGCTTTGCCAGTTGAATGAATATTTGCCATATTTTCCAATGGATCACAACGGTAAAAAATTCAAAAATTCAACGATGATGAGCTTGCGGACATCTTGGATCAAATTGTGGCATTTTGAATATTGCACAGACCTTTTGATTGGTTAAAAAATTTCAGCCCTTGCTTTTCCAAACTGTCTTGGGTGCAGGTTTACACTTAAGCTTTTCAGTAAATTTCTTATTTTCATGGTGGCTGAAGTGCCTGAATCAAGTTTTACCTTAAGTGGTTTTGTCTTCTGCCTTTGTCCTTTACGTACTAGCGCTATTGCGACTGTAACTGGGCAAGTATGCCTGGTTTTGGGATTTTTCCTTGGGCTATGCAGGTCTCTGAAGGTATTGCAAGACAGGTGTATAGGCGTAGAGTAATTGTGTAAATGGTTTTCTATGTTAGTTGCTATGGGGGTATTACCTCATTCTTCATGGCTATCAATACTTAAGGTGTCAAAGTTGAAGTTGTAGCATTGTTCTACATCACTATCAGTTTCATCAGATTTCTCATCAGTATCATCATGTTTATGCTTGTTTTTACTAGACGAGTCCTTCGTCAATAAGTCTTTGACTTGAACTGCAATGGCCTTCAAGTCCTGTTTGTCCTACTTATTGTAGCATGGATGGTTGTACTTAGGTTTTTCTTGCTTCTCCCATCTTTCTGGTGTTGGTCGATATGAGAACTGTTCTTATGAATCTTGCATTACTTGCGTTTGCCCTTGGGTGCCTTCTGGTCTTTAGGTTTATCCTTACAAGCCAGCTTGTCCTTAGTCCTAGGGCCTGACGGACTTCCAGATGTTCCAGAAATTCCAGAAACACTGGTAGTGCACTATGCTGACAGCAATATTGAATAGTTAGGTGAAAATAGACTGAGTTTGTTAGAGTGAATAAATTATGAGCTATTTTAATTAGTTGCTAAAAATAGTTGACAATCTACGGATTTGTCTTCTTGACCCAATTGCAGTGTGGGATCCTACAGCCGATCTACTTAGAGTTTGGTTTCCAATGGAGTTCAGTTTTACCATGTGAACCAAACTCCCCGAGGCAGCCAATGAGAGTCCACCAGACCGACACGTAATCGTGTTCTGGCATGAAACATCATGCTTCTGCTGCAGAGTGGATTTTGATACGCTTTGCTTGTGATGTCAGCATTTGCATGTACGCAGCGCATTACCACACGTTCTCGTCTGTCTGCTCAATGACATCATCACATCATCTCATCTGTCCTTGTCCATGATGTCATCATGTCACGGTATGTCCATACTATGGTTGATTGACATTATCACACCAGTCTTGCGACTCACCTACTGCACTCACCCCCATGTCCAGCAATCTAGTGCTTAGGATGTTTATGCGGCAGTAGCAGCGTGGTAAGGCTTAACATGAAGAAAATGATTCTGTCGAGTACTGGTCTGCATTGCAAAGTTACGGTACTGTTACAGTGTACTTGATGCACTATAAATGGTCCATGGCTTGGTTGTTTGTATTTACGCAGATTGGACTTATTGTTTTCTAGTAGGGCTTTATCACCTACTTTATAATCGTGTTTGATTCTTTTAGCATTTTTGCGTTGATTGTTGCTATCTATCCTAGCTTGTTTCCTACTATGTATGTGTTCCCAGTTTGCTTCATGTTGAATGTTAAATATCATATCTCTACCAAAAACTAGTTGGCCAGGCATTGCTTGGAGAGTAGTATAATAAGTGGAACGTACTTTCTATCACTTTTCAATATTGTTGTCAGCATAGTGCAGTACCATTGCAGTGTACCTGACATACTGTGAATGAACCATCAGGACGTTGCTCATATTTACATGGGTTGGACCAATTGTTTTCCAATAGGGCTTTATCACCTACTTTATAATTGTGTTCAATTCTCTTGTTTCCTACTCTGTATGTGTTCCCAGTTTGCTTTGTGTTGAATGTTAAATATCATATCTCTACCAAAAACTAGCTGGCCAGGTGTAGCTTGGAGAGTAGTATGATAAGTGGAATGTACGGCGTATGTGACAGCAGCCAATACACTGGCCCAAGGGTTTTCTTCAGTACTATGTTGTACCTTGTGCATTTGTACCATGTTACCCACTACTTGATGTATCCTCTCCATGTTGGCATTTGCCTGTGGGTTACGGGTAGTGATTGGTTTGCGCTTGATGTGGTATTCATCATCTAGCATACTATGGAAGAAGTCCTTCATGAATTCCCTGCCTCGGTCAAAAGTGACTTGCACAGGCTTTAGGTATTATGCAAACCACTGTTGTTCTACTATGTTTGCAATTTTGATACTGCTCCTTTTGGACCAAGGGGCAATCTTGAACTATCCTGTAGCCGGGTCAATCATGGTAATGCAGCATAGGGTAAGATCCTTACAACCTTTTCTTTTGATAGTATAGGGTCCTATGAGATCTGCACATAGGTGGTCCCACGGTGTGGCTTCTGTGCCTTTTTCAGGCAGGTGTCTGTAGTTTTTACTTTGACTCTTGTTCAGTTGACAGGTGTGGCAAGTTTTGCAGTAGTTTGTTATGTGTTCATGTAGTTTGGGCCACCATAAGTGCTGTTGTATTGACTCTTTGATATGGGTCTTACCCAGATGACATAAGTACGTGTGGTACCATTGTACCATTTGCTTCTGTAGGGTTGATGGGACGCATATTTTATTTTTGTAGCATATAAGGCTGTAAGATTTTCCACCCCCATGAAATATGCATTTGGAGAAACCTTTCTTCTTAAGTGTGTCTTGTCTGAGTTGATTGTCCTTTAGTTGATGTTTAAGAATATCTGGGTAACTGAGGGGGAATCCCTTGTCACTATTGCTATGCTGAGGCATATTGAGGCAGTACATTTCTGCCATATCTTCATCAGTGATATAGCACTCCGGAATAGCTTCTACATCAGGATCAAGTAGATAGAGGCGGGAGAGTGTGTCTGCCACTATGTTATGTTTGCCTTTTATATAGGGTATTTCAGGTGCAAATTCTTCTACAAACCATCACCAGCCTGCATGGCATTTGGTTTGACATTTGTTGTAGGTTAGATTTTTATGGTCTGTATGTATACTGATACGGTGACTGAGTAGGAGGTACCGGGACTCTCTGAGTACTTCCACGATTGATAATAGTTATCAATTGCGAGGGTTGTATTTAGTTTGGGTGTCAGTAAGTTTCCTACTGTAGAATACTATGGGCTTGTCATCTTGCATGATAATGGCCCCTAGTTGATACTTACTGGCATCAGTGTATATGTGGAAAGGTTTGTTAAAGTCCAGGTAGGACAATAATACTTCTTTGGCTATAATTTTCTTTATGTTGTCAAAGGCTATTTGTTGTTCCTTTCCCCATTTGAACTTAACCCCTTTGCCTTGTAGCTTAGTTATAGGAGCCAGTACATGGGACCTATGTATCCACATTTACTTATAGTAGTTGACCATTCCTACAAAGGATCGTATCTTTTTTGTAGTCGTAGGGGGTGCTATGTTTAATATGGCAGAGACCTTATGGTTGATTTGCTTTATGCCCTTACGCCATATGTGGAATCCGAGATAGTCCGTTTGGGTTTGTCCAAAGAAGGACTTTTCTGCATTGACTTTAAGTCCTGCTTCCTGTAGTCTTTGTAGTACCAGGTCCATTTTGTGTATGTGATCTTTGAAATTGTCCATTGTAAGGAGCAATAGATCATCAATGTACACGCGTACGAATTCCAGTCTGCACATAAGTTTGCTCATCTTCTCTTGGAAAATGTCCGCTGAACTTGCAACTCCCATGGGTAGGCGTAGGTATTCATACTTGCCCCATGGTAGCACAAGCAATTGTGCATTGTTTATGCAGCATAGTGCAAATCTTAATCTGTTTTTTCAAACCAGTTCCAAACAGGTTCCAGAAAAGTGGTTCAGGACAATATCTAATGTTACAAGCCTCTGGATTTGTTGAGAGTAGTGCTTGGGTGGAATGTTTGCAGAGGCTGATTACAGTAGATATTTCATTTGAGGTGGCTGGGTTGGCCAACAGCTACCATGGCAAAACACTAGTAAAGTCAAAACGAGCCAGCTGGTGAACTGACCTTGGGTCCCTACACCTGATTGTGAATGGACTCCAAGAGTGTAGATAATATTAAATATAAAAAATTGGTTATATTACTTGGTGTATTTGAAATGCAGCAAGAAAAGTAAAAAGATGTATTTGAGATACTAATGAATTAATGATATTATTTGAAAACGTATATATAATATAAATGATACAAGAGTCATGTGTCATGTGAGTAGATAGTGAGAGTAGGATTAATAATGGGTCATATGGTGTTATGATTATGCATATACAAAAAGCTCTATTTCATAAGCTTCCAAAATGACATCTTCTGTCAACTAAGTAAAATATAAGGTTCCTCAACCATGATATATATTTTAAATACTTCCACAATGTATTTTATGTCTGTTTGCTGCTGCTTCTCAATTTTATTACATATTATAAATAAAGTGGTTGAAAATAGTAGATAGTTACCATCAAATTATTTCCCCTTTTGCTAATGAACAAAGTTCAGAACAACTTTAAAGTGTTATTCTTAAAAGCAATGCCATGATTCCATGCACCTTAGATTTATTGTGCAGTAACTATAAATACTCTGGTACTAGTGCTGCTTATTATTATATCAGGAGAATAGCATTATAATGCATTATATTCTGTTAGACTGTCTCCTCTCTTTTCTTCTGAATAATCTTCAAAATCAGAGAAACAATCAACCTGATACTTGATGATGTTCCTCATTTAAAAATTCAGTTCTTTGATTAGATTATGATAGAAGGACTTCTTCCTATGATCACTACTAGAAGATTCTTACATATTCATTGGTTGATTTGTAGCTCCCATATTACCTGGGTTGTAAAACTTGGCCCACCATGTCCAGGCTGGATTATAATTTGGCGAGTCCAGATTTTGCCTTACTCGTGTATTCCATTGATGAGATAGTCAATGTATTGCACAAGACCAGTTGCTATAAAAATTTCACTTGAACCTCATTGATTCAATGCTCTATCAGAGATCCAAAACTGCAGGTCATCTTTGACAAGAAGATGCATTCCATTGATGAGATAGTCGATGTATTGCACAAGACTACTTGATATAAAAATTCAATTGAACCTCATTGGTTCAATGCTCTATCAGAGATCCAAAACTGCAGGTCATCTTTGACAAGAACATAATACCAAGGAAGGCAATCTAAAAGATAATTTAAAACCCTGCCTTTTAAGGTTGAATATTGTTACATTCATGTCATGCAACAAAGCTGAACATCATAACAATCATCTAGTAGCATAAACTAGAATTCCAGGACATCTTGTTGATCATCCCACATTCAAAGTTCAAATCTTTAGACTTGATCATTGCATTGGCAACTTCCTGTTCAGGGAACTACAAAAAAGTTAGTGGGATGGTCTTACCTCTCCCTGATCAAGTTTAGCTTGTAAATATTGTTGTTTTAAAAAGGTATAGTGTTTGCAAAGGTTGTGGTGTTATTTCAATGAGTTTATATGTTGATAATGAACTTTTCTCAATAAATTGTTCCAACTCAATGTTCCAACTCAACGTTTCTCAATTAGGTACGGGGAGGCATTGCAAGTCCTTTGAAAGTGGCCGTGTCAAGTAGCGGCACACAAAATATCAAAAGGAAGGACACCACCTTTTTGCTCCAGTCAAATGGAATGATAACCTGCCGCTTTAAATATATAGCGCGTGGAAAAAAGCTCCCACAAGCGATGAAGGAATTTTGTTTAGTAGTTATTAAAGATAATTATACCATGTAATTATTGACTTGCTCTTTAGTCTTCAATATGCAGAACAGTGATCTTACGATCAAAGCAGCTCTTATCAGCCATCATCTTCATGACTTGCTCAGCAGTATACGAACGCGTATCAACGTTGTCAACTGCAATGATTAGGTCCCCTTTAAAGACGTGGCCCTCTAGACTAGATCCCGTTTTGACTGTATGTACAGCGGGCCCATCCTTCGTTGAATGGATAACGATTTGCAATTTTCCAGGCGGTGCATAGCAGTCTCGACAAACAATGTTATGCATTCTAGTTGGAGAACTGGGTTCAGCGGTCTCGTCATTGGAAGATGAGGACACGATGTCGTCATTTGATCCGTAAGACAACGAATCAGCGGCAGGGATGCTCTGGGTTGGAGAAGTCGATTTGGCAGCGCTTGTATTAGCTGGTGACCGTCCTGAGGATGTCCTTCGAACATCAGCTATCTTCTTTTCAAGCCAAACTAAGTCATTGATTAGTTGCTTACTAGCAGAAGCATCATCAGACACATTCGAATTATTAGTTACTTCTGACTGGCCAGATACAGCGGAAGAGGGTGTTTTTGGTGACCTTGGTGACTTCGATTTTGGAGAAAAGGGTGATTTCAGAAAGCCTAGAATACCTGCTTTTCGTTCACCATTGTTGTCTTTGTCGCCCCCTGAAAAGTTAAAATGTCTTTTGTACCCAGTTAATGGCTCAACCTCTTTATCTGAGAAACTGGACTCGCTAATGGCGTCCTGTGACGCATTTGACCAGTCAAGAGCTTGCATTGCGTTTGTCTGATAATAAGCAGATCCATCTGCAGTAGATCTATACCCAGCATGTCGCCTGTCAGTTATGACTTCTTGTCCATGTCTCTCCACCTCTTCTGAGTTGTCAGCTGTCGAAGGTAAGGCCACACTACGCGTGTTAGGGCTCGCAAGACCTCTCCTATCTCCCGCTTGGTCATTTTGAGCTGGGCTTTTGGCATTCAACTTTTCGCTCGATCCAATCGTGATGGATCCCGCATTGGTTGGTGTGCTCGCAGCAACAATTTCATCGAGGTTCCGCAACTCTTCGGAATTAGTGGATACCACCATAGGTGCCTCTCCTCTCTCAAGATCAGACTCTTCGTCTGGGTTTTGTTTCCTTGGAGAACAAGTTGCCACAGCAACAGCACAGGCGCCAAGGGCTGCAACAGCAGAGGCGGCGCCGCTATCAACCTGCGTGTTGGAAGGATTTATTTTCTTGTTGGATACCGATGTTTGTGACGATGATGTTGTCGACGAGGCTACACCAGGAGTACTAGGTTTTTCCTCCGCTTCTTCAGTGAATGAAAAGAGAGATCTGTCGATTGGACTGAATTGGCCTGAACAGGGTGTAGCGTCTCTCCTTGGTGTCTTGTTGGCTACAGGCATCGTTGAAGCACTTCCAAAGCTAAAAACATCAAACTTCGAGTCTTGGGGGCTTACCACTTCCTCTGGTGGACTCTCCACGTCGGAATATGCGCTGATGGCGGAGAATACGGATTGGTTATTGGTAACAGAATTGTTAGCATGAAAATGTTCACTTGGGCAAGAATCGGATAAGGAGACTTCTTCAAAATCTTCGCCCTCATCTCTGCTACCTCCTTCAACATCTATGTAATTAACATTTGCAATCCTATTTTTGGCGGCAAAGTCTGATACGTTATCGTCATTTTGTCGGCGTCGATGGAATACAAATACTGCCATGACAACAATCAAAGCAGCTGCACCCAAAATTGTTGAGGTAATGAGAACTCTGCCCTCATTTTCATTTTCTGAATTGCCTGGAACACCTCCACCTATCTGTGTTGGTTCACTTCCTTCATTTATTTCACCTATCCCACCATTCCCAGAACCAGATCCGTCTCCAGCAACATCACCCGTAGCACCATCTACCCCACCAATACCAGTGCTATTGCTGTTCTCATCAGTAGAAGAATCTCCATCATCTGTGCCTGGTCCATTGTCTCCTGTGTTAGAGTCGGTGCCTCCGGTGGACGAGTCATCTCCATCACCATTACTGTCACCATTGTCACTAGTAGAAGAATCATCATCTGTGCCTGTTCCATTGTCTCCTGTGTTAGAATCGGTGCCTCCGGTGGACGAGTCACCTCCATCACCATTACTGTCACCATTGTCACTAGTAGAAGAATCGCCACCATCAGTGCCTGTTCCATTGTCTCCTGTGTCGGAGTCGGTGCCTCCGGTGGAAGAGTCACCTCCATCGCCATTGCCATTGCCATCGCCATCGCCATCAACGGTACTGTCACCATTGTCACCAGTAGAAGAATCTCCATCATCTGTGCCTGTTCCGTTGTCTCCTGTGTCGGAGTCGGTGCCTCCGGTGGATGAGTCATCTCCATTTCCATTTCCACCACCAGTATTGTCACCATTGTCACCAGTAGAAGAATCTCCATCATCTGCGCCTGTTTCATTGTCTCCTGTGTTGGAATCGGTGCCTCCGGTGGATGAGTCACCCCCATCGCCACCACCAGTACTGGTACTGTCACCAGTAGAAGAGTCTCCATCATCTGTGCCAGTTCCATTTTCTCCTGTGTTGGAATCAGTTCCTCCAGTAGATGAGTCATCTCCATCGCCATCACCAGTACCGTGACCATTGTCACCAGTAGAAGAATCTCCAACATCTGTTCCTGTTCCGTTATCTCCTGTGTTGGAGTTTGTGCCTCCGGTAGATGAATTATCTTCATTTCCATCACCAGTACTATCACCATTGTCACCAGCAGAAGAATCTCCACCACCTGTGCCTGTTCCGTTGTCTCCTGAGTTGGAGTTTGTGCCTCCGGTGGATGAGTCATTTCCATTTCCGTTTGCATTTCCATCACCATTACTGTCACCGTTGTCCCCGACAGAAAAATCTCCATCATCCGTACCTGTTCCGTTGTCTCCTATGTTTGAACCAGTGCCTCCGGTGGATGAGTCATCGCCATCACCAGTACTGTCACTGTCACTAGTAGAAGAATCTCCATCATCTGTGCCTGTTCCGTTGTCTCCTGTGTTGGAGTCG
>WKLE02003408.1:0-26465 GCA_014885115.2 Asterionellopsis glacialis
CTACGCCATCACCAACACCGGCCACAACGTCTTCTACGCCATCACCAACACCGGTCCCAACATCTTCTCCTACTCCTGTGGCTACAGCTTCTCGTAGGCCTTCAATAACCCCTGCCCCGACAGCTTCTCCTACTCCAAGTGACAAAGAAGGAAAAAAGAACAATGAAGGTAAAAAAACAAAACAAGCAAAACAAGCAAAACAAACAAAACAAAAAAAGCAAAAATTCTTAAAGGTTTAAGGAACTGAATGAGAAAAAGTAGAAGTTTCCTTCAAAATTATTGGAAAAAATAGTGTGATTTTATATTGAGAAATATGTTTTAGTTTCAATATTTCCCTGAATTAGAAAGAGGAATTGACTTCCCTCTCTAATTAGAAAAACAAACTGTAGAAACGTTAACAAAACACAAATTTTTAAATTTACATGCCCCAACTATGACCGTCACAGGCTCCTACGCACCTTCAGCAGCGCAGACTCGGATACCTTCGCTCATATTTTCTCCACCAGAGTATAATCTTTCAGGAAACGCGTACAATATAGACACAAGAGCAATAAGAACGAATGATTTTTGACAAACTTTGAATGTGTCAAAGTACTTTGTAGCATCGGAGTGAACCGTTATGCTGTAGACATTTTTAAACATCCTAATTTTTAATGGATTGTGGAATTGAAATATGCAATGAATTGTTTGTATTCCTTCCTTCAACAAAATGCCCTAAAAGGATAAAAAGTATTGCGTTTACATTAATGTCTTTCGACAAATTGTCCAGAGTACTCGACTTTATGATTGCAGTATACGTATAGTGAACCACGTTCTGAAACAAAGCAATAGAAAAAAGGCAGAAAAGAACTTGATACTACGCAAATAATCACATGTCATTCAATGAACCATTAGATAGGAAGGAATACATTGTATGTTATGCTTCCGGCTTGTGTTGGTATAGATTCATGTTACAATATTCTTTTGTTTTTGTATTTTACTCTTTGAAATCACCATTTTTCACACTATTTTTAAAGTGCACGATGGAGATATCCTAAAAATGTATTTAAACCAAGTTTTTCTAATGCGTCTTGTTCGCGATCGGTAACCCACGAATGATCGTCTCGCAAACGTTGTTTTAAAGTGGCATATTCGTCATCACCCATAATTGGTTCACCACGACGTGAGGATGCTACAGCTGTAATAAATAATGCTTCATCTGCCTTCATGGTGGCCACAGAGGACCCTTCCCATGTCAAATTATCCTTCAAAACGTCGTAGTCATCTTCGTTTAATAACGAGGAACCCTTTTGGTAATACGAATGCAATGCATCCAAAAACATTAATTCTTTCACAACAATATCACCAGCCTGTTTCCAATATGAATTTTGTACAATTGCCTTGACGAAACAATCTTCATTGATCTTGGTGGGTGTATTTTCAGGATTCCTTAAAATACGTTTCATGGTTGCCGAAACTTCAACGTCAAGCTCCTGTGGCGATACGGGTGGCAAGATACTCTTTAGGACCTCTCGTGCGTCAGTTTCCGTACAAAATTCATGCCCATGTTCTCTGGCGGATTCCTTGTATTTTGCGTGTATGTAGTTTTCAGCGACAGGAAGCAGCTCTTCATCATCTTCAAATAATTCATCTACGCTTAATCCAAGACTCATATGCAATGGTTGTAACAACGGTCGGGTAAGTCCTGTTCCTACGAATGATGATTTCTGAAGTCCAGCAAATGCTTCGACAACACCTGTCCCTGTGGAAGAAACCGCCAGTAAGAAGGCAAATGAAGAAAAACGAACCATTTTTGTTTTGTTTTGAATAAGAAAGCGTGCTAAAGTGGTGCAAAGACTTTATAATGTGTTGATCTAGGAAGTACAACACAAGAAGAGATAAGAGTTGTCAATGAGGTTGAAGTGCCGTCCGACTACGATCTTTTTGTGGTTTGTCTAGTAAAAAAAAAACAGATGGGGTTGTCTTTCTGTCTCTTGCTTGCTCTAACACGTACTGGTGCACCTTTGATCGTGAAAAGTGGTTCGCTTTCGACAAGATGTCGGCAGAGAAGAACGTACGTTCTTTGGATTCCATGCGTTTGAAAATTTGAAAAAAAGTACTAATTAAACTAAACAAACCGTTATAAAAACGTTTACAATGATAAAAGAGAACCAAAAAATCGAGTAACCTGAAATATCTATCATGTCTATTTCACGAATGTATGTATGTCACAATATGCTTTTAGTAAAAGTACTTTCCAAAGAACTTCCATGAAGATGACGTCAGAAACAATAAAATCTATTTAAGTTCTGCCGGGACTGTACCGTGCAAGATGACAGCTACGGTACCAGGTATGATGACAGCCAAATAAATACCGGGGGAAAAAATTAGCACGAGAAATAAAATACGAGTTGCCAAATCTTGCCTGACATTGCTATGGGGGATCTTTCAAGAATAATAACAAAGTAGCTGTTGCAGCTTGGCAAACGTTAGACTAGAGAGTAAGAGATAGCAACGGAGAGAGATGTCTTGAGACATCCACTGTCAACAAAAGAGATGTTGTCTTAAGTTTATGACTATATATCTAGTAGTCTGTCAATTTGAGATGCTGTAGATAGTCATTGGAAGGACTACGAACTTCTACACTGCGTTTAGGAAATAAAAATCCATCATGCAGCATCATACTATAAAGCTTATCGCTCTCTGGATCTTTAACTCTTGCAAAAAAAATGGTTCTGACCAAAAAGTGACAACTTTGTGTTTTCGAAAGAAGATTTCCATCAATTCTAAAAATTTAAGTTTCAAAGAAAAAAGGGGACTCGTTTTTTTAAAAATGATTGAATCTTCACCTTCCTTGAGGCACAGTATAATTCTTCAAGTATGTAAATTTTAAAAGTTAAGCAGGGCTACTAACTTGTTAATTCTTTTTAAAGATCTAGAATACTACGACTTCTAGCATCTTGCTTGGCACGTCGTCGTTCACGTAAGAAATCGCTTAGATCTTTTACAATATCGTCACCACCTAAAGAATCATCATCGCCTGTTGTTGGCTTTGGTTTCGGTTGTGGCATTTTTAATAGTTTTTCAGGGGGAACAGGTGGTGTTATCCTTCTTACTTTTTTGTTGGACAATTTCGTATTGGTAATTTCATCAAATGGAATTTCTCCTCCGTCACTTGGTGATGCAGGAACAATGTATCGACTGGTACTTAACAGCATACTTTGATTATGACTAGTGTTGATGCTGTTGTTCATGTTCGTTGTACTGTTGAAACTAGTATTGCTATCGTTGATGCTACTGTTTTGAGAATGCCTTATTGGTACCGTTGATGCCGTTGAAGAAGTTGTTGATAATGTACTGTACTTACTCCTTCTCATAGCTGAGGGTGGGGATGATGATGGTCGTGGTAATGATGATGTCTGTTGTACTTTATTCCGTGTTGGAGTACTATACTCAGAATATACCCTTCTAAACTTGGAAATACTTGTTGGTGATGGCACTAAAGCGCATTCTACACCGTCTTCATTAGAATTCTCCTTTGTACGACTTTCACCCTCCTTTTTCTTCTTGTTGTTATTGCTACTGTCACTGTTGCTCTCGTCATTGTCCCCAAATTCTCTTTCCTCATTCATATCTTCCATTAACAAATCAAAATCGATTTGATAACCACCATGGTACTTTTCATCACCTTCGTAAGAATCTTGTGACAAACCGCTATGGTTTCTTCGGTGTTGGTGTGTAATTGTCCTTCCCATCATGTTACTATTGTTAGCAGTACTTACACTGGGAATACTTTCTCCTCCAAAGGATCCTGATGCACCAACTTCTGTGTAACTAAATGCAACAGAAGAACCATCTTGTGATTCAACGTCACCCACTGAATTATTGTCTTGAGAAGGATGTCGGCGATGATATTTCCTCCTATTACTACTACTCATGCCACCAGAAAAAGGAGTAGCACCCCAACGATTTGACCAATTCGCATCATTGGGACTACTGCGCGACCGTTGTTCCTTTCGTCGTGATGATCGGTGGACAGACATGTCAGGAGTCATGGATGTATGCGCAGATGCATTTAAACTATTTGTTTCTAATGAATAGGCATCCACATCAAATTCAACGTCGATAAAGGCATCATCGCCATTATCATTGGTGTTTACATGTGTTAAGGAATCAGCAGTTAATGATTTGTCTACAACTACCTCAGCATACTTTTGATGAGAGCTTGCTGCTCTTGTTGTTGCTGAACGAGTAGTACTTTTTTTTCCACGAATGTTTTGATTGAATTCATTTTCTTGAGATTCATCAAACCTGTCAAGTGAAGGATTAGCGTCCTGTTCTTGTTGTTGTTGCTGTTGTTCTCCTTCGGCAAAATTATACCGATTCGCATTCAAGTTGGATCGTTTGCTCGGTATAGATGCATTGTGTTTGCGATACACTAGGAATCCAATGAATGCTGCTACAATTACAATGCCCACTGCAAGTCCTATTCCAATGGAAAGACCAATTTTATTATTTGACTTTGATGAAGGATCCGTGGGTAATTCTTTCCCAAGAGGACCTAAGTAAGAAAATTCTCCTTCTCTACCAAATTCATTTTCAATGGAAGCAACAAATTCTTGTTTCCCCTCCAGCTCCAACGAAGCTAGAGGATTATCAATTGAAGATTCGTCAGTCATTATTTTTTGGATCGCACTGGATTATAGAAAGTCAACACAAGAAAGATATCTTTTCCAAAAGATACTTTGTTGTCTATTGAATAACTTCTTCTTTCTAGAGAGTTTTTGTCTAAATGAGTTGTAGTTTACACTTCATGTGTTGTAAACCACAGGATTAATTGGCGATGTGTTAGGTCGACAATAAGTGTCAACTTGGTCCTCGTTGAGGTAGCTACCAGGTACGTCTATTGTGTCTTGCAAAGCAACCGCATCGATCGCCAAGCACGGGAGATATTGATGCACGCGCTTGCATCGAACAACTATCGAATTACTACAAGTTTGTAGCGTTTGTACCTGGTACACAATAGTGCAATTTCTTTCAGCGATTTATTTGGAAACCGAGGATCCGCATTGATTGGATGGATGAAAATTTTTGTAGGAGTATCAAAAAATTCAATTCAAAATTGGAAGGAAAATATTGTTTAAGCGCTGGCAAGAATACGGAACGTTCCTAAAGGGTAATGTTAAATGAGAAAGATCCTAAATAACCATATTAATTCCATAGTACAAAAACGGTACTTTTACATGAATAATATTTTATTTAACATCTAGTCGGAGACGAGTCTTGTCATCCAAAGAACGGTCGTGGAACGTCTGTTGTACTTAAAATTGTACAATCAGGGGTTTAGTACAAAAAGCTTTTCTTACCAACGGCTGTGATCCGGCGCCATTATTTGTTTAATAATACTTTTTAAAGTAACTCAATAATTTCCAATGATACGCAAAATTATATGTGTGTCTATTGTCATACGTTTAACCTTCCAAAATTTGAAAAAATAACCCCATTCAGGTACATAAAATAATCCAATGGTACGTGTACGATACTATTCGTACATTGAACACAAACAATGACGTTTTCGGGATGTTTTGACAGGCGATGGAAAATAGGTTCGATTCGCTTTCTCTCTCTAGAGGTAACATGAAACACGACGTTCGCTTTTTGAAATTTCATATCATTTGGCGTTTGTCTTGGCAATTCGTTTTAGCAATCACACAATAGAAGATATTCTACTCAACCCAAAATTTCAAAACGAACAAAGTAGTCCATCTATAATATAGTCTATTGGGTCACTACAGAACAATTGTTGGGAGAGGTTAGCACCTCAAATTACCGCAGAATAATATGAAACACGATTGTTCAACGTCCATGTATGAAACTAGAAACTAGAATTGAAACTCACTACTCTGAGAATCTACAGAGAAACATACAAAAGCAAGGACGCCTACAGATAGCCCCCCAGCGCAAGGATTGAAAGGAAATAGTAAATGTGATAAAGTTATATGATGTTAGATTCTAACACGTGTAATTTTTGTTTCTTGCATTTCACCTAAAGTTTTGTTTGTTTGTGCACTTTATACAGTACAAGCAGTCGTCAGTCCTTCCTTGTCAGTTCAGTTAATAAGTAGGCGTAGTTCATAGTACTCGCGTTTCTTGGAACGAAAAGAATTTTGCCAAACGTATTACAGTATTCATGATGCATTGATTACCTCGCACGTCTTGAATTTTGTTTGGCTCTTCGTTTTTCCCGTAAAAAGTTATTTAAATCTTCATCCGCTTGTTCTTCTTGACTACGTGATGCTTTTCGTCTATTCGAAGATGATGTCGATCGATTGGGACTCGCACTATATTTTGGATTTCGAAGTGAACTCTGTGGTTTGACACTCATACCACGTCCTTGTTGTCCATTACTAGTAGGAGCCGGTAATAATCGTTCATCGAAGGGTACTTCACCAGCACTAACATCCTTTTTAGAGGGTGGTAGTACAACTTGACTTGAACTTAACAATACGTTTTTATTAGGTGCTGGTAACTGTTTTTGATTGCGTCTTGTCGATTGAGATGGACGTGGTGGTAACTTATCACTACTGCCACTACCCACAGCAGTACCGAAACTTGCAGCAGGTGTGACAGTATCATACAGTTTGAAATCACTGTACTCGGATTTTTGGTCATCAATATTGGAATTGACGACAATCCCCGAACTACCACCGCTGGAGGAAGCTGTTACTTCTACAAAATCAGATGTATCACTTGTATTGCTCCGTGTATGGTTTAAGGCACCATTATAGGTAGCAGTACCTTCCAAATAACTTGCAGCCTCACTAGCTTCACCCACACCAGCATAGGAAAAATCAACAGATGAACCACCATCTTGTGAATTGGCGGAACTCCAAGTTCTGGGCGGGGGGATATCGTTGCCGTTGGAATTACTATGGCGATTCCCGCCATTTTGAGCAGCACCAGCAGCACCCATCAACTGACGCTCGTTATGATGGGATCCATGATGTGATGCATCAAAACTATAATCACCATCTAAACTATAGGCATCGACATCAAAATTGACATCAATCTGTGACATCATATCATTGGATGAGTCTTTACTATTGGTACGACGATGGGTAGAATATTGATACGAATTATTGGAAGTGGATAATTGTGATACATTTGCTGATGTTGCGTTTGCTGCTGCTGTTCCAGGTCCTGAAATTTTTTCACCACCTTCTAAATGTAATTCTTCACCTTCTACGGCTTGCAGTTGTCGTTGTTTTTCAATTTCATACTTACGTTGTGTATACAACAAATATCCAATTGCACTTAATGCTACCACAGCTCCTGCAACACCAATGGCAACACCAACATTAAATCCATCATCAGAATTTGAATTGTTGTTGTTGTTGTTGTTGATACCTTGATTAGGTAGTTGCTGTATAGATGCTTTTATAAAAGTAGGTGCTTGGCCATCATTGCCATTGGTCTTATCCGCTTGTTGTTCTGTAAATGCTTGATCCAATGCATTTTGAAACCCCGTAATATCTTGTAAAGCTAATGTTTGTGCATCCCATACTTCTTGTATAGGTGGTACTGGTACATTGGAAAATAAAGCTTGTCCTGCAAATGCTAAACTGAAACGATTGCTCGTATCGTCATTATTATTGTTATTGGTATCATCATTTTCAATATCTCTGAATGACGATAAGGGTCCCAAGGATGCTGCATTATTAGTGCTTGCAGCAGCAGCATTGTTGGGATCATCATCTGACGCACGTCGTCGCTGTTGTTGTTTTGAACCAATATCAAAAATGTTATCAAAAGATGCTGGTGGTGTGGATAACTGTCTTTTCTGTTGTTGTTGTTCTTCCTGTTGCAATTGCAACTCTCGTCGTCGTTGTTGTTGAAGTTTGACATTGGAAATATAGGAAAGGGATGACATACGACCCAACAAGTAAGTTTCAGTAGATTCTTTCATGAGAGAAACAAAGCTTGCATCAATGGTACCATCGTATTCAAATTCGAGTGAAAAGAATTGCAACGGTACAGGTGTTTCAAATTTATCATTATCCTCTGTGGGTGCCATGCTGGCAGATGGCATTGAAGATTGAGATGGTGCAACAGTTGGTCTAGATGATGGTTGTACAGTGGGTTCGTCAGTGGGTTTTGGGGATGGTGGACCTGTGGTTGGTTTCATGGTGGGTGATTTTGTTCGGGTAGGCGAATAGGATGGTTGTACAGTTGGTGCGGTCGATGGCATTGCGGTTGGAGAGTGAGAAGGTGTAACAGAAGGTTCATCTGTTGGACTAACGGAGGGTTGTACAGATGGTTGAAATGTAGGCCGCGGTGTTATTGTTGGTGAAGCCGTTGGCGCTTCTGTATTACGTTCGTTTTTCAATTGACGATGAGCAGTACTTCTTGAGGAACTACCCGCATGACTCCATGACAGAGTTCCAGCACCAGCATACATCATTGCTAGGATACTCATGGCTAACAAACCAAAACTTACACTTTTAGATCTGCTAGAACCACTGCTAGTCTTTTTGGCATTGCTGCCGATGCTACTGGTATTGTTATTGTTGCCGATCATGATGTTTGTAGCACTGTTTTTTTTTTTTTTCAAACTAGAAATTATCTTGTAGACGTAGTAGTACCACAAAAAAAATTAGTACCACCAAAAAATATCCTTCTTTGTTTCTCGGAAAGAAGACTTTATCGCTCCAGGTCGTTGGAATGAGCAGAGC
The DNA here is from genome assembly GCA_014885115.2 of Asterionellopsis glacialis. NCBI lineage: Eukaryota > Bacillariophyta > Plagiogrammaphyceae > Rhaphoneidales > Asterionellopsidaceae > Asterionellopsis > Asterionellopsis glacialis. The sequence continues at coordinate 8,712 of WKLE02003408.1, forward strand.
AAAGCCACTAGAGACAATTGGAAGCAATCGCACGTTGACGACTTGGTTCTCTTGATAACAATATTGCCTTTTTCGACGGACTACAGTACTCTCTCTAGAGACAGTCTTGATGGGGGCAGTCCATATAATATTATCTGGTCCTCGACGTGTTGGTGCGTGTCCCGGAAGCAGGTGTCTTTTTTTTTTGCTGGCGTACGGCTATGCGGTTCTCCTTTATTGCAAGTAAATCTACACCTAGTTACGAATGGTTTGCGCCATATGGGGGAGCAGTGTCAAAGAGGACGCATGGCAAAATTGTTATTTTGAGTGGAGTTCCTACCGAAATAATGTAAATTTCTACACAACGGTCGGTAAAAATTGAGGGTTCAAAAAAAGTCCCGAGGTATCCATAATGTCTTACCAACAATATATTTAGTACGAAAGTACGTACCATTATATATATTTTTATGCGTTGAAGTACATATTACTCCCATAAAGGGGTCTGGAAAATTGACCCATGTTTTTTGTTACTTATTACTGTGTCGAGTTCGTACAATAATCCCAAAGTATTAATATTATTTTTTCTAGTATTACAAGATTCAATAGATGACTTATTAGGACAACATCGAGTTTTCATTGGTGTAGATTTGTAAGGAAATATCCCTGGACGGAATAAGTCTTGTAAGGAATTTATGAATACAATCCAATTTATTACGTATCAAAAATAAATAGGCATTTTAGTACAGATAGTTTCAGTGTAGTATTTGTCCTGTCTTTACCAGGATGTATTCATGACTATAGAAAATACATCGCTCTACATAGAACTCTACCCTAAGTGATTTTCTTGCACTATGACTAGATTTAAGTGTACACGTGATAGAGTAATGCAGACAAAACAAAAAGAAAAAGCATTACCAGGTATTGTCTGTCATCTCATTTGAAGGCGTTAAAAGGCGGTTTTACGACGTAAAGAGGTACGGATTTCATGAACCCTACTCCTCTTGCACGAACAACCCAGAACGCACGAGTCAGACAACAAGATAAATCATTTCATTTTCAATTTTGTTCTTCTTTTCATGTTTTGTTTTCACCATCCGCATGTCTCGTTCCATCACGTTGCAGATACCCTTGCTACTTTTCTTTTTGTCTCTTTCTATAATTGTCTGCATGATCTCCAAATAATAAGAGATACTTATCTTTATCTCTATATGTTATTTCCATGAGCATACAGTACAGCACACAAAGAAAAGTTGTATGTGATGGAATACCGTACACTTTTGCACTCTACACTGTCAATCTACATCTAACATTATATACCAACCATGATTATCATCAACAATTGGGATTCTTTTGTGGAAGTATGCTGTATATTGTGATATATCTCATGTGTTGCATTCGATAGATAGAAAAGTAGTGTGATGTGATGTGTTGCATACGACAACTACAGTACGCGACATGATATGAACAAACACTTCTCTTTTAAAAAAAACACGAAAAGGATAAGAGAGGAATCACAAGATTAAAAGAAATCATCATTCCACGAATTTTGTTACTGTATATCACAGATCAACAGTATGTACAGTACGATAAAAGGTACTGATAGAATTTGGTACAAGTTGCATGTTGATGCATGTTTGCCCCCTTTTTTTTTCAAAGCATTCTTGTAAAGGTACTATGTGATTACAGTATTCTCTATACTACATAGAGAAAAGTGAGAATGTACTGTACAGATGAAGAAAAATAATAATATAGCCTAATTTAATTAATATGTACAAAATCCACTTAAGTGATAATTATTGGTACGTTGTGCAGTATACACCGGAAGAAATGATGTGTTAATAAAAACTACCGTAAAAAATGACGATGCGATAGGTTTTATATATGCAAAGAAAGGTAAGATGCATTTGAATGTTTTCTAAATAATAGTTGTTTAATAATATATATATATGTACGAGTATCATTTTGAAGGTCTCCAATTCTATTTGTAGTTCTGTCTTTGCAGTGCTACAGTACTTTGTAGTGCAGTCATTTCCTATGTTTTTTGCTAATAATGATAAACTTTATTGTGTTTGTGGTCTTTTTTCCGATATGTGTGCTGTGTGTTTAGTCTAATTACAACCAGACGCACACACATCTGTACCTCCACAGCTGACCTCACATGCATCACAACCAGTTCTATTATCTTGTCCAACCATACAACAAAACTGAGGATTGCGTTGCATGAATAATCCACAACGTCTATATCTCTTTCCAACTGGGTCATTGGTAATCCAACGATTGTCATCCTTAGGGAGAGAACACGTATTACAGTCAAATCCAGCACAACTTTCAGGACATGCTTCACATGCGTACTCGAAATTTGTACCATCATTGACACCATTTGAGGCACCCTTCGAACAGCAGAACTGCTTTTTGCGTGAAAAGAATATGCCACAGCTTCTTTGATGCTTTCCAAGCCTATCAAATGATTTCCAATTAGGGTCATCTGTATGGATAGTTGGAACTGGAGTTGCAGTTGGTTCGGCAGTTATGGTGGGAGCTGCAGTGGGCACTGGTGTTATAGTTGGACTAGCCGATGGACACGTGGAACAATCAAAGTCCTTACAGCTTGATGAACAAGCATCACATGCCGTCCTGGTAGTACCGTCACCATCGGTACCGAGTTCACAGCAAAGATGAGGAGATCGAGTGAACAAGAAACCACATCTTCTTTGGTGTCTTCCAAGCCTGTTATCAGAAACCCATGTGAAATCATCTTGAATCATGGCGATTTCATTAATGGCGTCACACTTGTCTTTGTTACAATCAAAACCCGCACAAGCTGTAGGACAAGCGTCACAACCTTGCCTAATGTCGGTCTTCATGTCGCCGTTCTGTGAACCCATATAACAACACTTCTCAGGGTTATTTGCCAAGACATTACATCTTCTTCGAGCCTTCCCGATTTTCAAGTCGGTAATCCACTTCATATCATTAGCAGCTGGAGTATCCTTGGGGCCGTCAGGGTTGGCAACTGGTTCTTCTGGTGTTGGATCGGTGACTGGTACTTCTGGAGTAGACTCTGGTTCGGGAGCAGGTACAGGTTCGGTAACAGGTTCAGGGACAGGCTCAGGTTCCGGAGCGGGAACTGGAGCGGGCTCGGGAGCGGTATCAGGTTCGGAAATGGGCTCGGTGACAGGCTCGGGAGCAGTGTCAGGTTCTGGGGCAGGCGCGGTAACGGGCGCGGGAACAGGCTCGGTGACAGGCTCGGGAGCAGTGTCAGGTTCTGGGGCAGGCGCGGGAACGGGCGCGGGAACAGGCTCAGCAACGGGCGCGGGAACAGGCTCGGTAACGGGCTCGGTAACAGGTTGAAGGTCCGCAAGACTGGGGCACTTGTCCCAGGCTGCATCGTTGATGGTGGGACTGTTGGAACAGCAACCACAGTAATGAGGACAGGCTTCGTAAGCAGTCCTGCCGTCCGATCCAACCAAATCACATCTTGCGAAGTTGTTATAAAAATATGCACCGCAAGTCTTTGTAGCGTCCTTTACGACTACATGCCATGTACTTAAGTCGGCATCGTCGGTAGCGATGCACTCGGGCATTGTCACATCAGGCACAGGTGTTGGTGCATATGTGGCAATGGAGGCAATGTCAGTATCGAGACCGATCGTAGCGCTACAAGTGACAGGATAACCATCGGTTTCGCGGCAGCCCCACGCGAAATCTGGGTTCGAGACCTTGGTTGTACAGCATTTACAGTTGGAGTCTGTGAATGAGTAGGGTTCTGACTTGGTTTCCATGAGATTATAGATATCCTGGAGGTATTGGAAGTCTCTATCAAGAATCTCATCTACATTAAGCCCACCGGTCCATGAATTGAACTTTTGGGGGCAGCCATTGCAGCCAGACCGAGCTACATTCCAAGTCCAAGCGCCACCACTTTCAACCACACGTTTTTGCCATTCAGCCCCTTGGTCCTTGTCCCACACAATGTCTCCGTTATTCCACTTGAGATTGAGTGGCATAAAGACATGTGCAAGAGATCCTTCGGAACTTGAGATGTCATAAGCAAAGCTATCAGGACGAGTTGCGGGATCTTTCTTGAGTGCATAATTGTAGGTTTCAGCTCCATTGTGGATAATGTTTACACCATCCTTATAGGTTTCGAAATCCTTGTGGACATATCCGTTGAGGGAACTCTCTGCAGCAAGAACCATACCATAGTTGTAACATCCATCAGATGGATTTGCATCGTTCTTTAGGGGGTTCATATGACCTGAGGTGAAGTCTTCAATTCCTGGATTGTTGTTCCGAAGCGGGACTTTATTCCCGTTATTCCAGGCTATAGCAGCATTTGGGTTGGCTGCGGCTGCGTGGACTTCTTGTTTGACAAGTGCACCGTTGGCAAAATCAGAGGCTCCTTGATCGAACCACCAACCAGAAATCCTGGTACCATAACGCTGAGCATATTCACGCACAATGACTTCAGCATATGCCTTGTGGAGATTCTCATTGGTAGCATCACCATAGGTCTGAGCGACATATTTCTTCCATTTGTGTACAGATGGCGCACATGTACATCCTGAAAAACCTTTAATCAACTGCGGGCATTCCACACAAGAATCGACATAAGGTGATTTGTTATTGTAATCGTAGGCAGCATATTCACCTTCCTTGAGCATGGCTGGACCTTGAGCAGCCATGTAGGCAATAACCTTAACGTTGATGGATTCCATAGCAGTTAGGATCTCGTCGAAGAGATCCCTGTCTTCAAAACTTTCAATTTCAAAATCAGTTGTTGGGAAGTTTCCATCAGTCCAATCGTGCTTGATTGGGGTTGATCCGCGGTTTAAATCTGTCAATACTGAATGAGGCGCAAGGTATCGATCACCAAATGCTCCACTTGATAGGCCAATGATTACGTAGGAGATTGGAAGCTGCTTGATTTGGTTGGCAAAGTTTGTTGCATTGTAGTAATGCGTTTCAAAATTCACTCCACCTGGTATGCGATATCCAATGCCATGCTTACCTGACATAAAAGCTGTTCGGTCTTGGGAATAGATTCCTACTGCCATGGACAATAGCCATGTTAGGAGAAGGGAGATCTTCATGGTCAATTTTGTATGCTTGCTATGTTTGGGGGTGCTATGAGCTCGAACCTCTGATCTCGAGAAATTATGAGAAGTTCGTGGAATTTTAGAGAAATTTTAGGCCCAAAGTTTGTAGAACCTGCTGGTATTGAAGTTTCCTCCAGGATTCGATTTTGTTCTTTGTTCATAAGTATTTGGTCTTGGGGTTTTTGCCGAGGTCATAGGGGGGGAAATTCGGTTTGTTCTTTTCTACGTCGTTGTCTACATATAAAGATAGGTATGTCAAAAATATCAAAACTGTCAATCACTGTTTCCATTGAATCCCGATCATAATGACATGCATCAGAAAATCATCGTTCGACGTGGTCCATCATTGTGAACATAAAGTAGTACAATACTTCAATGAAATGTTCCAAAATACGTGGATATGCTAGATCTGTTGACGAACCTTGAATAGTCACGTCATCTCAACAGTCATGTCATCTGTCGTACCGGTACCCCCTAACTTCTACGAATACCAGGCTTCATTAGTATCGAAACTTTACACAAAAATTCTTCAAGTGCTCAAAATTAGCTGAGTAACTCGTACTTTTACTGCTGTACATTCAGACCAATAAAAAAATTGAAATGTGAATACATACTGTATGTACGATTGGATGGGGCTATATAGATACCGATTTTTTTCATGACATTTCTTTATAATGAATCAAATCTGTATTCCTATTATTATTACTCCGCCTAAAACAAAAAATTTCAGCGGAATGGCCTTTGGAATAGTCAAATGATCTATTGTACCGGTACCCCGTATACACTACGACTTGCTGGTATCATTAGTATTAGTATCTGTAATTAATATGGTAAATATTGAAGGTTTCCTTGAATGATTGTCGGAATAATTTTTGAATGGTAAGTTTTTACTGTACATTCACACATTCAGAACAAACAAAAATTTGCTATTGTGCGGACTACCTTTCTTAGATATGAATAATAAGGAGATGTATTAATACTTGAAATTGCATTTATCTGACTAGAAATGTACAGGTACCGGTATTTAATAAAAATAAATATGTACTTGTTCTTCATGCCCCTACCTGTGATATGTATGTAGGAACAGTTCGTATGAGTTCGAGGTATGTTTTCAGTACCTATATCAGGTTTGTTCCCCAGTATCATATCTCGCTATAATGTCGTACCTCAAGGAACGACTTCTATTGTTCGTCGAGTTCCATAAAAATTGGTTCCTTAAGTAAATGACAATGACCTCGTACAAATGCCTTTTTCTATTTTATATGATGGTTCCTCGTATCTGAGTAGCAGAATATGATACTATAATATTACAAGGTATAAAATAATGTTGTCAATTTTCTTCCGTACCAGGAACAGCTTTCGTCGGGACCAATGAATTCACAAAGAAATAAGTACTTCACAATGACCTCATACAAATACCTGTGTTTGTTAAACATATATGCAGAATATTTTCGCGTGGTGCAAGGCAATATAAAGAATACCAGGAACAGACCTGTACCAGGTACCTGGTACAGTACTTCAGATAGATAGGGTCCTAGAGAGAATAGACTTCGTGAAACTACTACGAGCAAACATTCGAGCGAAGGCTACATCGTAACATATCTTTTGAACTTCTTTTTCAAAATATCACGTGAGGAGAGTTGGAGTACTATCGGATTTTTGCTGTTCGTAGTTTCGCAAAGTCGACTTTGGGGTAGCTCTGGGGTACTAGGTCTTAGTACCTTTTTAAGTGTGTTGCAGCTTGCAGCACACCGAATCAAATCTGTATACTTTTTAACGAAACACTGACTGTACCTGGTACGAGTACAACAGAAACGAAGGAAATTGCTTGAGGTCATTGTCAACTGCTTTGAGAAAAAAAAAGTCAACTTATGGGGAAATACTATAGTACAATACTTTATTTTGGTACTTGAAGTGACAAAGATTTGAATGCACTTCTCTTAGAAAAGATATATTTTATAATATTTTGCCAAAATGAGAGGAGTGTAGAGGTGGAAGGTTGATGAGTTTTTGTAATATCAGATAAGGAGAGCTCCTCAAAATTTAATCCATGGCAAACAATAGTCAGATTGACACCAAACCTTTTTATTAAAATTTAGACCATGAAGATAACATAAAGGACAATTTACATACTGTAATAGAATAATTAAAGAGTGTATTGTAGATTGGTTCATTACAGATGTGCATGACGACTTCTGTCTGTTGTATGATTTTGCAAACCGGACAGACTGCATTTTTTTAGAGATACTGTTTTTAGAGAGAGAGAAACATCGAAAGATTTTTGCTTGTCTGGCATCTCACAAAAGAAACAAAAACAATTACAAAGTGTAACAATCCAGCACAATCATGATCCAATAAATCAATGATCAATCTTTTCTATTTTTTACCATTTCCTGCGCTCTTGCCTTTTGCTCCTTTTTGTTTCTTTCTTTTTGTATTGGATTCCTTTTCTTTAGATTGCTAGGTTTTGGGCATGTGATTGCAGCAAATTGCACCAGCATTGTTTTCCCATAATTTTTATGTAACTCTATTTGTTTATAAGGATTGATCCATGGTAGTACAAGAGTCTCTAACAGACAATTCTTAGTGCAAACAGAGCAAATTTTGATCACACCAACAACATAACCCTTAGCTCCTTTTGAAGAGTTGCAATGACTCTTAAAATCTTGTTTAATGGTAATGAAGTGATTTTGTGACTATCTTCCAAGTCATATCATAACTTTATTGTTTTTGATATCATCTCTTAAACATGAAAATATAGTATACTCCTTTATTTTAGGCAAATTACTATAGAACTTGCCTAGAAAGTTGCCCTTATAGTAGTTCTTGAAATTGTCATCTTTTGTTACTCATACTTTCACCATGTCAAAAATACTTAGAATAGAGCAGAGTTGATCCATTATATAGGCTTGTGACTTCCTATAATCTTTCTTAAATAAGTTGAATATTTGGTGACATGAGTTTTTAGTGTGACTAACAACAAGGAAAATAAAGTTAACAGTTTTAAAACAGTTCAATTCAATAAGATAAGGAACTAATTTAAATACTGCATTATTTTTATATTCTTGCTCTGGACTATTATCAAAGGTTATATTAAGTTCCTGGGTCATCACAGTTTAACCAACAAGCATCTGTAAGGGTTTCCATGATAAGTGATGCAACATTGTTCTTGTGAACCTTTGATCCTGTTCCTTTATGATATTTAAGCATAGTACAGGCAGTCCTTAGTTGAAATGATGTTGTCCTCTCCATAAACTGGGGTTACAGGATCTCTGCCTGGTCTCTGCCTGGTCCCTGCCTGACTGCCAGGAGCCTGCCTAGTGGTGATAAATAAAATCCTCAAAGGTGCAACCAGTGACAATATTTTGCATCCAATAAATCTTTTGACTTTGGCTCTAAGGATGAATTGTTTGTCATTGCTGGTCAAAAAGGGTTGATACTGTCTCAGAATCTCCCACATCTTTGACTCAGTCTGAAACTTATGGCAGGTTGGGATTTATCATATAGGACTCTAGCAGTTTTCTTGTTGCACTTTTGACATCCATAAATCACTAGCATTGAACAGAAGAAGTGTTGAGGTCATCACTTGAGTTTGGTTGTTCTTGCTATATCATCATGGAAGCATTCATCATGATCATCTCATTCCGGTTGTGGCATTTTGGAGTTATTAAGTGACATGAAGAAGAAATTATAAAGAATGATTTCATAGAGGGAAAAGACAAGACACAAAGTACTGCACTAAGAGGATAAGACAGTCTATTAATGAAAAGAAGTTGAAAATGTCTTTTCCTTATAAGTACTAATTTTAATATTTTTAACTAGCTACATTCTTAACATGTTACTATGGAGTGCTGAACCCCATTCCCAGATGGAAAATCAGGGACTCAAAGGTGAGAGAGAGCACTGGACCTTTTCGTTATGGGCAAATGTGAAATACATACCTTGCTGATTGCAAGGGAGAACACTGGTGGACCTGTCTTGTTAAATAGAACTAAGGATAAAATTTAATTAAAAAAATTCTGATAATTCTGTGCAACGTTATATAAGTATGTTTTTAATGTAGAATTGACTAACTGTCCACTACTTCTATACAACATTAAATAAGTATGTGATTTTATGTAGAATAGACTAGACAGATGGAAAAAGTAGTTGATTGATGACTATGTAGAATACAGTATATTGCAAGAAAGGGGACAGACAGATGGAAAATAGCTCGCGGACTTACTGCAAATGATTCTACACAATGTCATGTCAGTATGCATTATTTATGTAGAAAAGATACAAGTTTTTCTTTAAAATAGCTTGCGGATTTACTCAAACCAATGCACATGGACACTGGACAACACCGGACAGAAAAATAGCTTATAGACTTACTGCAACCAATTCTACATAAAGTTATGTCAGTATACATTATTTATGTAGAAAAGATTCAATTTTAAAAAAAACTCAAATAAAAGCATGGACTGGACTGGACTGGACTGGACTGGACTGGACTGGACTGGACTGGACTGGACTGGACTGGACTGGACTGGACTGGACTGGTCTGATATGATAGCCTCAACACATTTAACAAAAATTGGGATGCCAGTCACTACAATAAGTAGCAGCATACCCACAAGAATTGCACCACCCAAGACCAAATCAAAATGCATCTCCTCCTGTTTATATCTCAGTTCATTCTGTTCCAGCTTGTCACATAAAGTGAACCTCATATATTAATACACAAATAGTATGTATTTTAATATACTACTTACTGTGTATCACATCACACAAACTTTGTATACTAATATATGCACACCTCAAAAAGTTGTGCATTGAAATGCGTGATCAAAAACACAAAGTTTTATTATGAGGTTGTATTTTAAAACACAAATTACCATTGTTTATATGTACAATTTTTTTTTCCTGTTATTCATAAAATTCACTGATTTCTACTAGTACTATTTTTCACGTGTTCATGTTCACTTCTACACTTACTTTTTTCCTGACATCATACTATTTGGTGCCTCAAAAGAGATCATATCATCATCATCAAATGTAAGATCACAAACAACTGGTTCAGCACTAACTTGCTTTTCTCCTATTTTTCCATTTTTCCCTGTTTCTTGCATGGCTTCACCTCTAATTCATAATTAAAATAATCTGGCCTTTCCTCCACGTTCTTGTATTTTTTATTGTACTTCATTCACCATAGTATCAGTATAATATTGCAATCCCTCTACCAACCAACCTCCATTTCTTTTTATATCATTATTAATAAATCTCAACTTATCAATAACTGGTTGAAATACCAATTCTCCATCCTCCTCAATAATGTTGTTATAAATGACTGTTTGGATAAATGCAAATTTTTTAGAGTTACTATGAAACCCTTCATTATCTTGAGTATTGAAAAAATCATTTGTTGTATTGTTGTGAATTGACATTTCCTCTTCTTCCATTCCAGAGGAACTTTGATGTGTTGTTGTTTTCTGCAAAATTGTCAATGTTGATGGTATTTTCTTGTCTGATGATGCTGATGACATATTGTCATCATTGAATTTGTTTGAAATAGACTGTGATTTTTTTTGGAGGTATGTTAAATTTTGAGGATCCAGATGATGAATCAGAATCTGGTGGGAGGTTTGTAGTAGGCCGTGTAAATAAAATTGGGATGTCATTGTCAGATGAAAATGAATCCAAAAATCTATTTCCAACAGTCAATTTTGCAGTGTCAATTTTTAGTGTGTATTTGTTATGGGTACAATGATTTGCCATGTGTCATTCCAAGTTGTAACAACAATTGAATGGTTGGTGGCATCATTCACACTTGAACATTGTTGAGTGTGAAGGTTGATTAGGAGAATTTTGGTTAAGTGTCAGTAGTAAGGTTCTTGCTGTTGGTGCTTTACTTTCAAGTACTGTACAGTACACTGTGCTAAACAATTTACATGTGCATTGAAAAAAAACCAAAACACGAGCAGTTCATTAGATGTAATCTAATCAGATGAGTATTTTATGCTCTATTTTGTCTAACAAATTATGTGAATTGTGTTTGAGAGAGGACACTGTATTACAAGAGCAACATTGTATATCCCAGAGTATTGCTTGTTTTCAAGAGTAAAGGTGCTCTACTATGCTAGTTGAGTTTGCTTGACTCGTAACTAATCAGCAAAATGAGACCATTGAGTTAAGGAATTTTTGTGTGGTTCAAACTTTTTCTGTTAGAATTTTGTTAAAAAAAATTGTGTATTGGATTATGAGAATAAAATACAGAATTGTGTAAGCATATAAGGGAATATACAAAAAATTGTACATTAATATACACAATTTGTATGATAATATAGGAGATTCACTTTATGTGATGCTGCATTTCCTCCCATTTCTGTTTCAGTTGTTTATTCTGTTTTTTTAGCTGAATCTGTTCAAGAAATTGTATACATTTGAGAGTCATGTAAATACATTGTTCCATCCTTCTCTTCACGGTGAACCATCTTTTCCAACTTTCCATTATGTTCACTGCTTAACTGGTTCATCTTTTCACTCATCTTTTCCAAGCTTTGTCCCACATGTTCTAAACTCTCCCCCAATCTGACAATATGTGCACTGGCTATGGTCCCCCCAAACTCCTGAGGAGGAAGTCCAAAGAGCTTGTAGTACAGATTGTTTTGACCATGATTTGTGATACTTATTTGTTGGGGGGTTAACTTTGGCATAATAAATGTCTTAGGATGATGACCACCCTCTACTGTTCAATGTGTAGTAGATTAAAAAACTTCTACATGTTAAGTATTGTATGCAGTGTAGAAGACTTCTTCCTCCTTCAGTGAAGTATTGCTTCATCACTTTTCAGAGAATTACTACACTGCTCGGGGTACTAATCAAATCATTCATGTTATTGAACAAATAATTATCCATATTAAATAGTGTGTTCATCAATAAATTGTACTATAAACATTGAAAATAACAACAAAAAGGCCTTTTTGTAAAAAAATGTATTGGTTTGGTACTTTCATATCTTCAATCATCAAAATGGTACAACAAGGTAGTATGATGCAAAATGTACACCATATTTCTGACTCCTGATAAAAACAAAATGATGGACAACATTTGAATAATATCTCTGCTGAAGCCATTGATCATGCACATGGTGATTGGGAAATAATGTCCAATTTGTAGTGTGTTCTTGTGGAAAGAAGTGGAAGGAAAAACAACTTGCTGCTTCTTGTTGTTATCGCATTTTGAGCAGAATACAAGCAAAGAAATGAACCAATGCAAGTCTTTATTTTTAAATAATTCCTAGTCTTCACAATGGTTTAACACTACTCCTGCTGGTGGACACTTAGTAGGATGAACTTACCCTTGTTGGCTAAGAAGAAGTGCAAGCAATAGGGACAAAATATAAAAGAATACCAGGCATAAGAAGCAACTCATCATATTTGCACCTCATATTATGTGGCATACAGCAGTATATTCATCAATATAATCCATTAGATTTTTGTTGTTGAGAGGAAGGACTTGGAAGTTTGATCCAGGGTATCTCGAGGGTGCTAGTACTACAAATCAAGCTCTTTGTTATGTTGGGGGACCACTTGTCAAATGATATGTTGAAAGCAAAGTGTGAGGATCTGGCTGGAACTACAAAGGTGATCATTAATCATTTGCCACAGAAGTGTTGCAAACCACCAAAAATATTGATCATATTATAGCATAAAAAGTATAGGATCCTTGATTTTCCTTATCAAGAACACTATTGTTCTGTTCTGCTTTTGTTTTTGTTTTAACAAACTTGACCTCAACTTCATGGCCTTTGGTCATGTTATTCTGTGGTTGATAACTTGACATTATTAGGCAATCATTGATGATGAATGTTGCCAGTTTTTTTTATTGGGGTACATAGGCTTGCTAATGGCATTTTGAATTCGAAAAGAGGAAAAAAAGGGCTGTTCTATCTCTTTATCTTTGTCAAGCTGATTATACGTAGATATTGCTGCCCCCTTCAACTTTGTGTTGTGCTGTAGGGCCTATTCCTGACAATGACAAGTGTTGTTGGTGGCTATTTGTTATGTTTAATGTTCTGTCGTCTCACTTTTTCTGAAAAAAGCAACCACCACTTTAAACTTTTGTTCCCAACAGAAAAATAAAAAAGATATAATAAATATATTATAACATATGACTTCATCTGGGACCATCCATGTTGTATTGTGTGTATCTGTTGTATTGTGCATCACTATCAGCAATCTGTCCCAAGGAGGTATAAAGTAACAGGAGGTAAAACCAATACCAGTCAATTTTGGACAAACATCACACGCTTTTTAGAAATAGCTCTTGTAGAACCAGTACCAGAGCGCTCATTGTGTAAAATTTATGTACAATCAAGTTCTTGGTTTTTTTCTTTTGCCTCCTGAACAGTTTAATCAAAATTGCAGACAAGTGGCTCCAATGATCCATATAACAAACAATGCCACACAATGAATGCAACACAATAGAGTTACAGTATACATTGCTGCCTGGACCTTCTGCTTCCATTTCAACTGAGGATCATCATGCATAATTTTGTATTTGTTGTCAAATATTCTTACAGTCCATTGTCATTCTGTTCTTATCCTTGATGATTTTTAGGGCAAATGACATAAAACTGTTTGCATAATGATGAAACCCACTTACCAACACTTTTAGACTACTAGCAGCAACATCACAGAAAATGGACTAGCATGACTCTTCATGGATGACAAATCTGACTGGATTCCACCATTCCTATAAGTATGGATTTGGACTACTTGATGCACAAGCAGCAGTAGAGGCTTCTTGAACGTGGGAGATCTTTACAGATGAAGAGACAATTATTGCTGAATTGGCTATTATTAATCTCAAGATTTCAGATAAGAAGGATTGCTATGAAACAAATGGGCATTTTGGACATTTCCTTATGAATATCCAACAATACACCAATCTTTGTTTGAAAGTAAATAATGCACACTATGATCACAAACTCATCAATCTATGAATTTGACTTACTCACCATTCATTGTCGTTTCGTTTCTATTTACATTATACTGAAAAACAAGAGGGACAAACAATAATTCAAAACTAATAGATATTATATTTAAAGCTGTGGCACGTGAACAAATAACAATAAACCAAAAAGTTCGAAGCTCATGTAGTGATCTTGAAAGCTGTTGAAAATACTTTAGCTGCTGCATTACACAGATGTCCTGCGTTTTTTTTTAGTAAAACAAATTGGAGTGAGAAAAGAAAAACCCCAAGAACTTGAAAATACGTGAAATTTAAACGATGAGCGCTCTAGTACGGTACTGGTTCTACGAGAGCCATTTCTTCTAAAAAGCGTGTGATGTCTGTCCAAATTTCTACAGCTGGGTTCTATAGAGTTTCACCTCCTGTTACTTTACACTATATTCCTCCTTGATCTGTCCACGATAGAATTGCAGTACCGGTACAAGTCTGTCCATGCATCCTGTAATATTTCTGTTTTGGAGTTTGTTGCTTCGGTCACCCTTTGTCGACCAAGCAGAGAGCAAAACCCACGACAGAACAAAACGCAACTCTTCTCATACAGCGACACCTTCGAAGAGTCCATGGGGAACGAGCTTGCCGCCACTGTAGATAGTAGAAGAACTAGACCATAGTATGGATGAAGAATCAGAGAACATGACGGCACTGTTCCGTCGCCAAGCTTGCTTTCTCCTGTCATCGGTCGAAGAACCGCAAACGAAAAAGAATGATAATGACAGTTCGGCGATGACATTAAGAGATATTCAGTCAAGTTTGGGCCATCGATGTCTTGTTGAGGAAAATGACTATATCAACCGTAACAATCAAATCCTAACAATGGAAGCAAGAGAGGCTTCTACTTTCGTCGAAAAGCTTGATATGAATGCACCAGCTTCATCTCTTCACTGTCACGGATGTGGTTGTTGGATGCAACCTGGAAAAAATGTAACAATTCGTCTGAGATCAGTCGGGCGAGGAAGGACAAGGCGACGACGCGCTTCACGTCGAAAGGTACGTTTTTTTTAAAAAAGAAAACCGGCTAGTAAAAAATTGACTTTATATGACTCATTGTGTTTTTCACGTCTCTTCACGAATCTACAATTTCAAATACATATTTTATTTTGAAACAGGCTGCAAAGCTAGTTTCAAAGCAACAAGCCTCAGTGGGAGGAGGACGTCAATTTAGTCAAAGCATAGAGGAACGCAATGCCACAGAACTGGCTGAATTATACAACGTTACAGATGGAACTATTCGAAACTGTATTGTTTATACTTGTCATAGTTGCGGAACAAAACGGAAAGCGAAAGGACTACCAGTTCTTCCAGACCATGGCAGGAAACAACCAAAACAACATACAACAAATGGAAGGGCCAATAACACGAAGTCAATAAATCAAAACATAAAATCTTCAAATAAACGGAAGAAAGTGACAATAGAAATGAAAAGAAGAACATCAACTGCGGCCGCTCTTGAGGAGAACCTAGACTTTGTTCCACTTGCACAAACAACTAAAAATATGGAAGAAAAGATACCGGCAAAACCATCTACTGGTAGGCGATTGATTAAGGAACCTAGCAAGAAAAAGAGTAAGAAAGAAGCACAGCAACAGCCTGGAAAGTCGTCTAAATTACTCAACTTCCTATCATCGTTAAATGACTAATTCTTTTAGAACTTGGACTTGAAAATGACATGTAAAAGTGTTTTTCACTTGACATGCAGAATATGTCTTATTAAGTGTGTTAGTTCAAGTGAAAGCTAGTTTTGATTAAAGAGAAGATAAATAAGTTTACAAAGCTGTCAATTTCAGGACAAAAAAAGTTTTTGGAAAGCAAGTAGTGTGCATGCATGCATGTATTATATTTAAACATGTACTTGTAATGAATACTAATTTCAAACTGTTGAATCGTATCAACATCTGTGTCCGTTAAGCCACATCTTCATTAATAGTCTCTTCAATAGACTCAATCCCACGGTTATATTTTCCAATTGATTCTAAGGGTCCGATCATAGATAGAAGGACAGGAAGCAATACCAATCCATGCAAGAGACCTAACAAAATCAAACCAAAGAAGATAATAAAAACAGTGAAGAAGATCTCACTTGAACTGAAGGCTAATGGCAAGACACCTAAAATCGTGGAAAAACCACCAACCAGAAGAGACGCTCCAATAGTTTCTAGTGTTTCCTTCGTTTTTGCTGTTCTGCTAGTACCTGCAGTTTCTAAGTATCTGAGGGTAACATGCATAACAAAATCAACCATAAGTCCAATTGACATTACGGTACCGATGTACATCACAGGGCCCACATGGAGACCACAAAGCTGGATAAATCCCAGGAGATCAATGTAAAGAACTGCAACCATTGGGCCAACAAAAAAGATTGCTGACCAATGAGGAATCAACAGTAATGCCAAAATCGACACCGTCACCGTTCCGAGGATAGTTGTAAGCGTGAGCTCATAAGGGCAAATCCTGTAAAATTCCCAAATATAATAATCCTCCGCAAATGTGAAGAACGACCAATCCTTTTTATCCTGATTGATAGGCTGACTGGTGGTAACACCTCTTTGCGCTTCAAGAGCATCAACGGCTTCGAGTACATCTTCTTCGTCAACGTAATCAAACCTCAGTAAAGTTCGTGAGGCAGTCATGACACCTTTCTCATCTAAGACGATGTCATCGCTGTGTGCATCGTATTGGATTGGGTCATTGAGGAAGATTTCAATCTGTTCTTCAAAAGTCAAAGTCTCCAGAGACGTATCGTTACTGATAAAAGATTTGAAATCTTCTAACCAAAAATTGGAAGTTTCGTTGGCTGTGTATTTTAAATCTATGAGCTCATTGACATAAACTTCCATTTGATCTCGAATAGAGGGATCAGAAAAGTCTACATCTCGAAAATAGACACCTGCACGAACTCCATTAGATTCATAAAAGTTATTATAAGCATCCCACCAGGTTTGGATGTAGCTGTCACTTGGAATAACTTCAGTAAAATCAAAATACTTTTAATAAATTGAACGAGGAAAAGAGGAACAGAAAAAAATGATATGAGTACTATTTGATCAAGTCATAGTTGGTCAATTCAGAGTTCAAGCTTACCTGATCCAACATAGTGGTACGCCAGGTAAAGAAACCAAGCATAGCAGTGAAAAACACCAGAACCATCTTTTTGATATGAGGCCTCAATAACCAGTCGCTGTATTTTGCCATGATGTTATCAGCAAAGTGCTTAGTAGGGTTTCCAATTTGATCACTTCGCCCTTCGTGCTCTTCTGTAGTTCCAGTGCAGCAACACAAACAATCACAATGGTTTGCTTGGATTCGTCTTTCGTCAAGTACTATGAGTGCGACAAAGAATGTGATCTGAAATAGAAAATCAATCATGATAGTTGGGAAACCATACATAACTAGATAACGTACAGCTGGAATGCTCGATATGCATCCCAATGCAAAGGCAGTTGAAGATGTGAGAGTTGTGAGAAAAATGGTCTCTCCAATGTCTTCCATTGTTTCTTGGATGCGATCAACTGGGTCTTTCTTGTAGTCTGTCCTTGAATAGGAACCAAAAATAATAAAAGCATCATCTAGACCGACTCCAAACATGATAAACGGAGTGAGCTGTCAATTGAAAGCAACAATTTGCAATAGTGAGAAATCTGAATTTATGATGACGAAAAAAAAA
>WKLE02003411.1:0-12319 GCA_014885115.2 Asterionellopsis glacialis
GTTGTGTATGTGCTTTCTTAGTCTTGGCCAAGTAAAGTGCTGACGTATTGTTGCTTCTGTATGTGTTTCACCTGGATGTGCTAGGTACTTGTGATACCAAGCTACGACGCATTGTTGAAGTTTCTCAGGTATGTATATTTTTCCTTCGGAGTGTATGAGCGGTTTGCCTTCAACTTCTCTAGTCGTAAACATACCAGGTTTGAACACCACTTAAAAAATGTGCAACAGAAGCACTGGATTTATAACTTGTTAATAAGACCATAACATGAAAAAGGAGAGTGAATGGATAGTACTATTAAAGGGGACAACAAACTCCTTCAATTATAGAATGACAACTATGATATGGGACATAGTTGTATCAATGTATTGACCCACTTTCTTTGGCTTTTAATCCTTCAGGCAAGACCCAACTATTTACTCATAACAGAGCAAAATCCAAGAAAGTGAAGTGTTTCATACCTATTATGAAACTAGTGTACTGCTATATCAAATGAACCTGCTTGCTACTGAGATTATATGGATCATTTTGAATTAAAAATGGTCCCTACTATAAAATGGGATTGGAATTTTTATACCTGGTAGATTAGGAAGTGATAACAATGAAGTTGGACATATAAGCATGGCCCTTTGGACAGAACACATGTAGCAAAGGGGGTTGACCATCCAAGATGGAAAATGATAGGACCCAGAGGAGTCCCTCATTTCCACAGGAGTGCTTTAGAACTTACAGAGAGGACGGGCAGACCCTTTCTATTCTGCTCTTTGGACCTGTGACCTGTGATATCTTTCTTGTCTAACCTAGCTAGGTCCTATTAACAGACAGGAGGTAGGACGAGAATACCGAATATCTCTAGAGCTACTAGATCATAGAGAGAGTTCTTGTTGATTGTAGATTCTAGAAAAACCTTGCCAAGATACAGTAAACCCAGTTTTCTCCCGGAGACACAGAAAAAAGAAAAATGGCTGACATGGAGGGGAAAGACGCGATTGAAAAAGCCAAGATGACCAAAGATGTTGAAAACTCTGTACTAAAGAAGCACAAAGCAGACAATTGGATTCTCCTCGAAGATTCACCTGGAGTGACCTCAATTGTCGATTCAGAGACTGGGAATGTGGTGTCGTTAAGTACTAGTCAATGCCGTGATGAAGACAGGTGGGAAGATATGCCGACACTTGAAAGGTACTCGCAGCTGGAGACTCTTGATTTGACAAAAAACCGATATATTGAACAGCTTGACGACAGTATCACCACTTTGGTCAGCCTCCGTACTCTAATCCTTAGACAATGCGAGAGTCTCAAGTCCTTGCCCTCTAGCATTGGTTTGCTAAATCAATTGCGAGAGGTACGTAAAGGTTAAGTGATCGACTGCAGGCAATGGATTTCCACAGACACTATTCATATTAAAAGCACCTCTGTTTGATCGTTTATTCTCTATTTTTCAAATTGTTGTACAGGTGGACATGTCTGAATGCGAAAACCTTACTCATCTTCCTGAATCATTCGGAGATCTCAAAAGGTGAGTATCAAGGACTTATGACGGCGTTGTCGACGAATAACTCTTAGAAAGAGTTGAAATTTTGATATCTCACTTCAGAATTTCTTATTTGCCCTTTACTGCAACAGCCTCAAAAAGCTCACTATAGGTGGTTCATCTGGAACTGGTAATAAGGTGCTGACTTCATTACCTAATACCTTGCCGTCAAGTCTGGAGTATCTAAACTTGGACAAGTGTAAGGTATTAGAGAAACTCCCAGAGTCCATCGGAGACCTTGGGTGTTTAACAGAGTTGCACATGAGAGAATGCAAAGCGATTACTGAACTTCCTAGTTCAATTGGAAATTGCACAAGGTTAGTCACCGCTAGCTTTTCCAAATGCGTCTCTCTGACAAACCTTCCTGACTCAATCGGGAATTGGTGTGACATTGAGGACATTATCCTGACAAAGTGTAAAAGGTTGGAAGAAGTCCCCGAATCCATCGGAAAATGCAGTTCCATAGCCCTCCTTGACTTGAGAGGATGTAAGAGATTAAGTAGCTTGCCAGATTTCTTTGGAGAACTCAAAAATCTTCGTATATTGGACCTTTCGGATTGCAAAAATCTTCTTGCTGTGCCAGATTCAATTGGCAATCTTACTCGTCTCCAACAATTTCATACTAAAAATTGCCCCGGTGCAGAAAACTTGTCAGAATCGAAATGATTGTGCAAGAAACCCCCAAGGTCGCAGTTAGGACAAAGTCGATGGTTCATGATAAACTTTTCATAAGTATTTCCACTTGGACCTTATCTTACATTTATTTACAATACCACTTTAACACCATAAACCTTTCAACAACACATTTATTTCTAATGTATTTGACTCATCTTGAGGTTCCAGTTAATAATTATTTTTGTACAAATATATTGCATTTCGAATGATTGTTGATCATCTGATGTAAATCTTGCCCTGTGAACTTGTTCGCTTCATGAGAGCAAGGTGAATCGTCTTTCAACTCTCTACGTAACGACCAGAAGACAGGACGAACGGAACGAACTTAACACGACATCTTTCAACTTTTCCGTCACAACCAGTAAACAAGACAAAACCGAAAGAACTTTACAGAACATTGTTTTCAAACTTCAAAACAAAAAAAACAATCATAATTGTTAAATCAATTTATCGGATGTCACTTCCAAGTTGGACAAAAAAACAAAATGGAGTATCCAAACTGATGATGCTAGCAGAAGACGAAAAGGATGAATGAACGACTCAAACAAAAAAACAACAGTACACAAAAGAAATAGCAATTGCACCTTTCAACTATGGCATGAGCTATAAATTATACACCCAGTTGAGCGAGTGCTCTATGTATCAAAGGACAAATGTGATATTATCCTTGTCCTGTAACGCAATTTTGTGTTCATGATAGGAAAAATTTAGTAGTACTTGCCGTCAGACTTTCCTTGGGCATCAAGGATTCCAGCCCAGTAGTTAGCCTCGAAGTTGAACTTTGCGTTGACATCGACCTGAACTTGGATGGCTCCCTTAGCTTGCTTGACGGGGTAAGTGGGGACACCAGAGGGTTCGAAAAGACCTCCAAGAAGCTTTCCAATTCCAGATGGGCACCATGCGCCAACAACTTCACCAGTCTTCAAGGAGAACTTGGTTCCAAGGACAGGATCCTGGATGGTTCCGTCATCGTTGACCTTACCGAAAGAAAGGGGCTGGTTGACAGGAGGGCACTTATCACCAAGGGCGTAGATGGATCCCTTAGGGTCGACGGCAATGCAGATAGCAAGGCCACCGGCAACACCGGAGGTGGCGCCACCAGGGGCAGGAAGGTCTGCGGTGGAGATGCAGTCAACATATTGGAGCTTGGAGGCGTACTTGGCCATGTTGAGCTCAGTAGTGAACTGTAGTTGATTAACAAGAAAAGAGAAGGAAAACGGGATTAGACCACGACATAATAATACATCGACGGAAGAACTGTTCGTGTTGATACTTACGGCAGGCTTGGAAGCCGGGGCAAAGGCGGCGGCCGCAGAGGCAAGAGTGGCAAAGATAGCGAGCTTCATCTTGATTCCTGTCTGTGGTTTAAGAAACATAAAGAAGAAAAAGGTTTAGAAAAGATATCACGATTGGATTCTGACAACCAGCGACACGTGTAGATGCCCCAACAGTCTCCTCAAACGACATCACAACTGCAGCAACGTCCTCAACGACCACGGGCTTCGGATGCGGTCAGGTATCGACTACAGGGTTACCGGGATCGTCAGGAGCGAATCGCTGGATATGGGCATTGCGACAGAAATCGTTTGCCTCAAGAAGACCGGACACGGCGATCATTCCTGAACTAGATCATCTGCAGAATGCAACCGGCTTCAACGCCCGGGTAGTCGTAACCATTGCCCGCCCAACCGTGATAGCCAAAGGCTTGATCATTTCGTGCCATGCGTCTAGATTCCTGCAACATCGTCCCACAAGACACACCTTCGTAAGAGAGTGACAATTTATTCGGATTGTGCTCTCTTGAGTACATTTTCGTACGTACGACGTGGCCTCAAGGCGCGGCAGTTGCAATCCTTGCTAATTTCCGGATGGATGACGCCCACCAGAAGGGTACTGGATTCTTCGTAGCTAAATTACGTACTCGATCGCGATCCGGAGAACGCCAAACCTCAATAATTCTGCGCGGAAGAATAGCGCATCAAGCGATCAAGGATCGGCAGTTGCAGGTTCAACTTTGAGGATGAGTGTGCTGATGCAGATTTTCCCCCTGGTTTGATTCATTCGATTCAGATCTATCTTTCGCAAGCCCCCTATTTTTAATATTTATTTGTCTGCTCCTTTGTCTGTATGTTTTTAACATGTTGTGTTGTTTGACTCAGCTTTCTCTCTCTATCATGCTTCGTTCAGACCGTCGAACCAAAGAAAAAATGAACAACGCGACGTTCTACAGCGACTGTTCTCGCCGTCTCGCGTCATCGGTGGTAATTTTTTCCCTTTTTCCCGCAAGATACTGGGACTCTCCACGCGTATCTCCAAGCTTTCGTTCCTTACAGTGCATTGCCAACGATGAGGGTCTCTACAGTACATGCACTTCTATTGGTGTTGACCAGTTTTTCAGTATGCGAGGCATTCGTTCCATCATCTAGAGGATTTGCAGGAACAACTAAGAGTGTTCCTGTTGCTGCAAAAAGCTCTTCAGCGCTCCGCATGGGGTTGGATTTGGTCACCTACCTCCGAACGGAATGGGTTTCTGCCGCACTTTGTACTAATCAAACTCCACGTGAAGCTGATGTTTGCTTACAGCTGGGCGTAGAGGATGGTCGTGCTATTACGTTCATCCCTAGGACTATCCGTGAGTTCATCACGTCTTCGGCAGAAGCTGATGGCAAATTGACTGTTTCGGCGAGAAGGCAGCTTAAACAACAGAAAGATAGACGGGCCGGATCAGCCAATATTCAATACGTCGACCAACCTGCAGATGACTTGCGAGAAACTGCTGATGAAAGTGTTGATGTCGTTATTAGTTTGCAAGCTGCTGCACGCATGATGGAAAATGGTCTTGACTGGAAAAAGAGTGTACAAGAGGCTGCCAGAGTTCTCAAACCCGGTGGACGATTCCTTTTTTGTGAACAAACGGAATTGGGAGGAACTTCTTTCGTAGACTATGTAGCACAATTATCCACGGTAAAGGCAGGAGAAGAAGATCTTGAAGATGCTGAACGTTTCTTGGTATTCGAAGAAGGTGGTGTCGATGAAGTTGATTTAGTGTTGACTCCTCACGTTGCTGGAGTTGCTATCAAGTCTGAAGACGCAGGACTAACAGCAGAGGAACGATCGGCTAAGAAATCACAAGAAGAACAAGATCGTGTTGCCGAAATTTCAATCAATGCCTTCGAGCGAGGTCTTAAGAAGCGAAAGAAGAAGAAAAAGAAGGCAGTCGCTGAAGACGAAAGTAGTGCTTAAATAACTAACTTTCTTTTGAAGTTTCAATAGCTTATTTTTAATCATCCAACTGATTTCAGCTAGGAATTGATACCCTTTTTGGTGTAAAGTTTTAAAGATATGACAAGTTTTTTGGACTTGTAAACTCAACAGTCCTCTATTTAAAACCATGTTTGAGGTAACGTGTAGATCCCGTATAGTCGTTGACAATGTCAAAATATTGTAATCCGTACTATTGATGCTATTGTTTTTATACCCTTACTTGTTGTTTTCTAAGTGATTGTGATGCTGCTTTTGTCTTTGCGCATGTAACATTACAAGAATAGAAAATTTGTATTGTTGCATCATATTTTTTCCTGTTCGTTCGAGGGTCTTCCGCATAGGTCTTTTTCTTGTAACCGCTAATTCTTCATGTAGCCAATTTGGTGCAGGGCCCTAGTTTCTACCTGCAGCTTATTCAAATATGTTCAAGGTAGGTTTTGGTTCCCAAACAGAAGTTACTACAAGTACTTCAAGACTCCCTGACGTAGATTGTATGAGAAGAAAATATATACGAAGTCCTTCAATGAAGTAAACTCAATGTTCCGCTCAGATTGGTCATAAAGTGGAGAGTATCGGGGAACGGTAATATAATCTTTCTTGGTGCGCAAGAAATACAGTAATGTGATCCTCTCGTTTCTAGGTTCTAATAGTCCTCCCTAGCTAGACCAACGCTGTAACGAGAACTTCTAATTTTTTTTGCTTGATCTTCGAAATAATGCCACCTGCAAACGTCCACATGTCAAATGTCTCAGGCTGTTTTATAAAATAAAAAATAGAGTAATATTTACTGTCCTGGTACTATCTGACGAAAAAGGCATCATAGTACTTGTAGACTAATAGTGTATTGGAAAGGTGAGTAGCGAAATAGTACTATCTCATCTACCAGGTACAGTATCTGACTTTTATATCACGTTTCATGGTTGCTACAACATCATATATAAGGTAAAGAGGCCTAAATGGGGAAAAAGGTACATCTATTTCTTGAAAGGTAAACACCGTTTGATGGAAAGTGCGAGGTAAACGGTACAGTCAGTATTTTACATATGTTTATACAGATACCTGGTACAGGAAATACCTTATATCAAGCAGTAGAATGAAATTTTGGAATTCGAAATATCAATTGCCTGTATGGTACTGAAATTGTATGGGTACCATCCCAATGATCACAGTCACGGCAATAAAGATACCAAATTTAGTGTCAGTATTTTTGTGCAGTACTCAGTACCGATCGTACATTCAGGTGAGTATTTTGAAGCTGCTTATTATACAATAGGTAGATACAGATCCCGAATTCAATAATACGGGCTATATAAAATTTACATTATCTCCATACTTATTGCCCTACTATCTGGTATTGTACAGTTTAAAAAGTACTAGGTACTTATTTTTACTGCGTGAACAAATACGAATGATAGAATATCGAAGTTCGAAGAGTTGTCGACCAGAAAAATCACATAGGGAGAAGAAACCGAGCGGTGAAGAGGCGAGCAGGCAAATACAGACAAATCCACACGAGAAAATAACAAACAACTGTGAGAGGGTGCCAAGAAGGACCAAAAAGTCTATGCATTCATATGTACCGGTAGGACCTAGACTGAGTGAGACATAGGACAGTACGGTAGCTCTTTTAGTTCTCTTTTGTTGCCACCAGCTGCTTTGCAACGCGGAACAAAGTGTTGTCACCCGGGGACATCACATCATACTCTTCCCAATCGCCTGCTCATTGTGATCGAAGACCCACCTTTTGAGAGCGCATGCACGGATAGGCAATCAAATTATTCATAAAAGTGCAATGAGTAGACCAGCTTCATACACAAATGACGGGCAGTCACCGGTCGACGACGAAGTGACACTATTTGATCTATTCTTTGACCTTCCACATCCGGCTGCATCGTCTACGAATGAACGAGCTAGAATGATTGAACCTCCAGAAATACATAATCCTGCAATGCTGGCTGAGATGTACGAACCAAGTAACATCTCGAGGATTGCTAGGTTCGCATTTCCATGTCACGATGATCAAGAATACGGTAAGCCACGCTCTCTTACACCCCTGACACTTTAATTCATTCAAAAGTTCGATGGGACTGATCTAACAATCATACACGTGATTGCAATATTTCTTGTTCACTCGGTGAATAGCTGCAAATTTGACCTTTAGGTCACAGTTGCAGGAACCCACAAAAGATGATAGCGGAGGTGGAGGACATCTCAATCGATTTGACTTCTATCTCCAGGAATTTTCGTCAACACAACATACGTTTGCATTGCAGTTGTCTGATGGAATTACTCGCTTACACGGTCATGTTTTAAGATATCTGCCGCCGAGAAAAGATGCTAAAGCCCGGTCTGATGTCGGGCGTCGAGGTGCACGTGCAATGGTCATCCTGACAAGAGCTACTGGCGGAGATCGGTTTTATACATCAGTCCTTAGGTAGGCACTGGTGTGTGGCTCACTTGTTGACAATGCTTTGACAAATTCTCACCGTTATTATCCTGATTTCCTCTTTTCATTTCATAGGACTGTGGAATCCGTTATGACAGAGGGTGATGGTGTTTCTGCACCAGACGATTGGGAGGATAGATCCCAAGATCGAGCAAGAACATGCTTACACGAACTTCATAGACGGCATAGCCTACATAGACAAGAAAAAAAATCTCAATTACGTTTGAATGGACCGGCTTCTCTAACAAACGAAGATACCATGCTATCTGTTCCAGGGGTTGAATACGGATGCGGTCAAGGTTTCGGGCGAGACAGACGAAGGGACCCTAATCGACATGAAGGAATATTACCGGGAGACGTTTTGAGATATCAGTTGCCACGATCCTTACAAGCCGGATTTCACGTGGGAGGCATGCCCGAAGATATTGACGCGCCAATTTTACCAATATTACGTTGCTTAGGATCTCAAAATACAATGAGAGTTCTTTCCGGTCTCCTATGTGAACGACGAATAATTTTTGTGTCAAAATCAATAACAAGACTGTCTGCATGCAGCCGGGCCGCGTCAGCTATGCTAGCTCAAGGACTCTTATCTTGGCAATTCATTCATATTCCGGTTTTGCCACCGCATTTGCTCAAATATTTGGCTGCAGACACTCCTTATGTGGTTGGTCTCTTGGAAAGGTATATCATTGACGTGGAACACGTACCAGGATTAAGGGATGTTCTCTGTATTCATCTAGACAAGAATCAGCTCCGGACTTTTAACATGGCGACTCCCTCTCAACTTGTCCCTGATATGCTATCACGCTCCAACACAAAGACGTCAAAGAAGACATCTGAATCTGTAGGGATTGCGGAATTACTGGCTAACGACA
The DNA here is from genome assembly GCA_014885115.2 of Asterionellopsis glacialis. Lineage (NCBI taxonomy): Eukaryota > Bacillariophyta > Plagiogrammaphyceae > Rhaphoneidales > Asterionellopsidaceae > Asterionellopsis > Asterionellopsis glacialis. Next base: position 8,796 of record WKLE02003411.1, read on the forward strand.
TTGATCAAATTCTTAGGGCAGAAAAACGCGTCTGGGGCAATACCGAATTACAAAAAAGGCTATCAAACGATTCAGATTACGAAGATATGGATCAATGGAGTATCGGGAGAGGGAAACAAGACTCTTTTCGGATGCGAAATAGGAATGGAAGCTGGACAGGTGCTAATACAAACATGAATGAAAATCATTTACCCACTTTGTTTGGTCAAGTTATGCGAGGTGATGCCCTCCTTGGAGACTCGGAATCGTCGCACCATATGCTAACAAACGTTAGCGAGCATTCATCAATGGACGACTCTCAGTCACGCCGTACCAACACGATCCGATCTGACACAGTAACCACATTTGACATATGTGACAACGAGCGTGGCGAAGAGGAAATTCGTTCTGCGCTTGTCTCGTTTTTTCTGGTAATGTATGGTGACTTAGGAACAATTCTTTCCGAAGACCCACGCGATGGATCGCTCTGGCTAGATCGGAAGAAATACCTTCTTTGTAAAAAGAAGGAAGGTCATAATGTTCAAATGCCGATGTTTACTCTTTACAAAACTTTTAGTGGTTCTACTATGCTAGAATGTTATCTGCAAGAAAAAATCGCAGAATTTGAGCGAAATGGAGACTTACTTATACCAAGGCATCGCCCTCTCTACGCACTTTGTGAAGCACACATTCGAAACAAAGGTATCGAATTTACGGTTCCCAATGTGCGACGGGTGGTATCGAAAACTGTTGTGGGACTTCCAACTCACACAATTGTCGAAAAATGCGAGTTGTCCCGAGCTCGAGCTTTGGCATTGACTTCAACACAACCATTTGATGGAAATATATCTCATGCGCTTTCAACTCTAATGAGTGAATGTCGTGAATGCAATGGGGCACTAACACAGGTCATGGCCGTCATCTGGTCTCGTCTTGAGGACATGAAAGCTACCCAATGGAAGCATCCATTGCTGGCTTTGCATCTTCTTAAAAACTTACTTTTGCACGGTGTAAGTTGGCGAATCTGTTCTGTATCAGGTGTATCGACTTGCACACATTGCTTAGATTTTCTACGGAACTCAAACTTTTCTTGCATCTCTCACACTTTCTGAACACAGCCAATCACAGCGGTCGCTTTATCTTTAGATGGAATAGATAAAATCCGCAATCTACGTGGTTATTCTTCGGGAAAGAGCAACGAAAACAAAACAGAGATTAGGAATTCTGCGAAGCAAGTATATGAGATATTGATTGATAGAAGGCGACTATTTCTGAGACGGCGCCGTGCTGTGGCTGTACGGGCGAAACTTGTTGATAAGAAAAGAGAAGGCAGTTGGGGAGACTACCTCGTCAGGAGGCTACCTGTTACAGCCGGCTTCCAGCAATTCCACATGCTCGTGCGTCCGAGCAAAGACACTAAACCATGCTTCATGTCCAAGCAAGAATTCCAGGCAACCAGAGAAAAAGAGAAATCGGGGAATGACAAAAGATTTGCTCAAAGTGATTCTGACGAAGAAAGCGATGACACGGAGGTCACAAAAAATGCGGAGGCACGTAGTCGTAAACCCAGAAAGTCCCAGTCCAAGTCCAGCAATAGGAAGGAACTTGAATTTCCTGGCTACTTAAATAGGCGAAGGTCATCTGGAGGGTCAAGTGTGAGCAGTCCCCGAAGTTCAATGAACTCAAACCATTCTCGAGCGACAGATGTTTCGGATGACGTTTCAGTATTCTCCTATGCAACATTCGCAGATGCTAGTCAAGCAGCTTCCAGAGCAAATGGGCGCCCGGCTAATGGACACCGTGGTGGTGGATTCGGCTCAAATAGTTCACGCACGTCAAATATGGACGTGTCTGACGATAGTTCAGTGTTTTCGTTCGCCACCTTTGCAGGTGCGAGCCAAGCTATTGCAGGAGCCGACAGCGTTGCTGATGGTGCATCTGTGTCTGGATCCGCATCGAGCAGGGCTTCTAGATATATGGATGACAGCGATGCATCCAGATCCGATTCTGTATCGAGGCGTAGTGGGCGGTACGCGGGCGACGATGCCTCAACATCAGGCTATTCCACAGGAACTAATGGAAGCAGGATGAGAAGGATGGAAGACAACTCCCAGCGTAATGGGCGACCTCGTGATCCCCGAAAAAGTCACGGTAGTTCCAGGCGCACAAGTGGCGCAAATCTACCCCATATGCCTCAAATAGAAGAAATGTCCCTGGATTCTAATGAAGAGGACATTTCGGCAAGACTAGAGAATGGAAGCAGTGCAAGTATTAGTGATCCTCCCATGATGCAAAATGGTGTCAGTTCCCGAAGCAGTAGACAGAGCGCGAATGGAAGAGCACCAGTTGGTGACGACCCATCAAGTCCTACCGGGCGGACGAGTTTTCCATCTCATCAAAATGGCAATGGTACCCTGCCTCGTGTTCCAGAGAAAAGCTCAATAAACCATATGGAAAATTCTTTCAATCAGTATGACGGCCGCGCCACTCGATCGCGAGCTGATCGAAGCAGGGAAGCGCAAGGAAGTAGAGGACAGAGATAAAAGACCAAATAACCAGAACGCAGAAGAACGAGTATGCCGTTGCTGATAAATGATACTTTATCGCAATATGATTTTTGTTTGTAAATTACGGGGAAAGCCTTTGGGTGCAGCATGCTATTCTAACTCATGACAGAGAGTAGTGTAAATTTTTAAAAACAGCACGCGCGTGTTCTATAATTTACCCCCTTCCTTTATTTTAAAAATTTCAAAATGTGTCAAGTACTTCTAAAGAAAACAGAGATCTGATGCAAGGTCTGCACAGATTGCGTACACGTGATTTGCAACTATGCATCGCCCTTTGTAACCTAATGGTTTAACTAATTTCCAAATCTAAGTCATGTTGACGGAAAGTACTGCTCGGTTCATTCCTCATGTTATCATACTGTTTGCGATCTCCTCCACTACAACAAATCATTCGGCAGGGGAAGCACACGGTTTTGAAAATACAACAAATGGGAATAATGGCACAACGGCAGCAACTGGCCCAGCATCCGTCCGGATTTTCCATCATTTGTTGTGCTGTAGCTACCATGAGCAAGAGTGCCACACCGCAGACCGTCCCAACTACAATAAGCACATTTCGATCGTGCACCATTTCCTCTGGTGTTTCGTTGTTCCACTCGTTTTCGGCTTTTGCTTCCATTTCAGCATCTTGTTCAAATTCATCTGAAAATGGGTCATCATCAGGGGCAACATACTCTACCGGTGATTCGGTGGGTTCATTCCAGCCTTCAAAACCTCCAAGGCCATCGTCATTAAACTCGTCTACCACCGTGTCGTCCACAAACTCCTCAGGTGTAGGATAAGGAGTATCTGCCGGAACTGGTGCTATAGTAGGTGCAACAGTAGGTGCTTCCGTTTCAACTGGAACAGGAACAGGTTCTTCGGCAGGTGCAGGTTCCTCAGGAGGATTATCGACGGGCGCAGGTGCAGGTTCCTCAGGAGGATTATCGACGGGTGCAGGTGCAGGTTCCTCAGGAGGATTATCGACGGGTGCAGGTG
>WKLE02003412.1:0-15605 GCA_014885115.2 Asterionellopsis glacialis
CTCTACTCAATTTTCTACATTAAATTAACTACCAATATCTCTGGTGATGCATCACCGGAAAATTCTCGTGTGACCAGGAATTAAGATGCCCTTTTCTATTATCCTTAATTAGCAACTTTTTAACATTTCTACATATGGTTTGTCATGATGACGTCAAATATGGATTTGGCACAAATCTCTATGTGTCCCAGGTAAACGATATAGAAACAAAATCCATCCCCTCAACTGTACGTAATATTGTACACGCAATGTCATATAATGCTGGGGGGTGCACTCTCAAGTACCTAATCTGAAATCAACGAAAACAAAGAAATAATAAGTTCGTTGCCATCTTAAATCAACAGCAAACTATCGACCATGGCGGATGATCCTTCCTCTACATCTGCTAACAACAATGGGTCTCCAGTTAGTGGGGACATCACCGGTCTTCCTTTGTCTACTGTCCGATCATTGCTTCGTGGAAGATGTATTGTAGTCGAGGGTGGTCAACTTACAGCTGAGGCCCGAGAACCTGACCGAAAGAGACGATTGCACGAACAGTTACGATGTGCGCGTCGATTGAGGGCCGTGATGGAAAGTGCTGCTAATCGTGCAGAACGTTCTGGGAGTGAAATTAAGGTCAAACACATTATGATATCGAACGCTCCACATATGGAAGAATTAGTTAGTCTGACGGAGGCTGTGCGGGGTGGCTACACACTTGATTCATATAGAGAAGAAAACGCAGCACGGCAACAAGAACAAGTAGAGAGTAAGCGAGCAAAAGAGGGATCCGCAAATGTCCATGCGCACTTAAAATCAATGGCAGAAGAATCGCATGGTGTCATTCCTAAAAAATATTCTCCACGAAAAAAAAAAAACATCAAAAGGTCTCAGAAAAGTTCACCAACAAAGTCACTTGACAGAAGTGATAGGAATTCACCGTTGAAGCCACATGAACCATCATCTGTGGAGGTACTTCCAGTAAGAAATGATTCGAATTCCTATCTGTCATCAACGAAAAAGCAAAAGACTGGAAAGTCCGGGACATTTCGGAGGTGTCATTATTGCAAGGAAACCAAAGAAAACTTCCGACTATGTCATTTTTGGTTTGTGAACGGTACCAAGTGTGGGAAGACGTTTTGTAATTACTGCCTGGTTCAGCATTTCAATGCTCCTTCAATCGTTGGTCCGGATGGTAAAAGATGGAATCGAAACGATACAGATTGGCAGTAAGTCACTTGTGTTTTCGTTTTGCTAGGTATATACTATTGTTGTTCTTTCTCGATTTTTTTGGCTTGTTGCAGATTTACTTCCATATGGATTTGATTACAGTACTGTTCAAATTCAAGATTTGTCTTAAATTTATATTTTGGTTTTTGGGTTTCGTGCCATACTTGTACAGTTGTCCTTCGTGCCTTCAGAAGTGTGATTGTTCTTCCTGTAAGAAAAAGCAAAGCAAGGAGACAAGAAAAGTTGTTGATTCCACCGTGGGAGAGCGGAAATCCAATCGCCCTACAGCTAGGACATTTTACTCGGCGTTTTGAAATAATGATCTATGGCATTGATTGTTTAGTCAGTCTAGTTCCTTTTACAAATGCAAAAGAAGTGGCAAGGCATAAAACTAATTGGTGATTAGGACTAGTCTTCTCGTACAGTACGTGGTACTGTGGATCTAAATTTTGCTCTCGCTAGTCACCATACCTGCTTGTTAAAACCATGGATCACTTGAGGACAAATACAGCTACCAAGTTTACTGTATGAAGATGTCTGTGCACCGTCTGTCTGAAAAAATTGTTGCGGGCCTCGCTGTACTTGAAACTTGATAAGTGGTGTCTCTTTTTGGTGGGCGAACACTTAGCGTCAGAAGCTAGTTTTTTAATGTGCCTGGTATAATACTAGTATTATAATATTAATACATGATGATTGTCTGTGCACCGCATTCAACCCCATTTCCCTCTTCCCGGTATGATCGTAAATAATAAGAACTAGATGGTTTTTGGGGGGCTTCATTACAAAAAACCGAAATATCTCGTGGCTTCGTAGTCTTCTGATGATGACTCATTTGACACGCAAAGACAGAAGATCCCCAGAGGATATTTTCTGTACTCCCAGTACCAGTAGGACTTCGACTTGGATAGACTACAGGTACCTCTCTAGACTACAGGTAGTTTCTAGAGAAGTACCTGGTAGCTACCCGGGTCCAGCCAATAAGATGATTCGGTACCATTACAGTCTCTACCAAGTATCTTTTGAGTTCGTACGTCGAGCCTCCGAAAAAGATCGTATCTGTGTGTCCCTGGATCCTTGTAACACATCCACATACTGTAAACTGGTAGCGAACCATCCGCGTATGAATGAGTGACCCAGATACTGTGTGTGTTTGCGTGCTTTGCTTTGCTTTTTCTGCATCTGTGTGGTTGCTGCTGACAGCATCAACCTTATTTGAGTTACTCTTACTCTTACTCTCTCTCTCTCTTCTATCAAGCGGTCTTGGATTTCGAAGCTGAGAAGAGAGAAAAATAACAAAAACACAAATCAATTCAAGTCCAGGTGCACAAACGCATGTAAGAAGCCCTAAGAAAAAAGAGGCATTCCATCTTCTTATTGGTTGGAAGGACTTTCACTTCATGCATTGTATGGGAAAAGAAAATCATACAAACTTCTTGTCATTTTCTCTAGAGAGTTACTCGTATCGATTAAGGTAGACTAGAGAATATTCTCTCATCTTTTTCCCTTTTCTCAGTGGATCGTAGATAGAAAACCGCGATAGCTACTGATTTCATAGTATCGCCAAAGACAGAGGAGGTTGCAGAAAATAGGAAAGAAAAGATACTTCGTAGCTGATACGCGGCATATTTTATTTCACTTTTTTTCACATCTAAATTATTGCTAAAACCTAATCTGCGCGAATTACAAACACTATGTCTGAACCAATACGACAAGAACAAAATGAAAATGAGACAAAGAATGAGAACATAACAATAGGAAACAATACAGATACAAATACTGGTGGTATTCTGGCAGCCAATAAAAAAGAGATTAACAATGAGAATGACGGTTCATCTTCACCTCCAATGAAACGTTTAAAGTCAACAGAAACAGCAATGAAAGCGGATACAATGACGACGACGGAAATAACCACTGATAGAACTTATAATAAAGACGTTGATACAAGTTCATTGACACCAGCATCCTTACCACCAGACTCACAGGCTAGCGATGAAAAAAATCGCGACCATCAGTATAGCGATGATAACGATGACGAGGAACACGATGAAGACGATCAGAACGACGAAAGCAACAATGATGATGATTATGATGACACAACATCTGCTGGATCAAATCCTAGTACAGAGGGATCCCATTCACCTATACTACCACCACCTGCACCACCTTCAACACCTGCAAGTATTGGTCCTGCATCAGTAATATCTGCAGCGGCTATACAACACTTTCAAGAAATCGCTACACCTCGACCAGGAGGACGAAATTCGAATAATAGTAATTATAATGAGCAAGACGAGGTTGTGTTTCCCGTTGTTCCGTACATGGACGGGATTATGGAAAATGAATCTGCACTTGTCCAGCAGCAGCAAAAACAGCAGCAACAACAACAAAAGCAGAAACAACAGCAACCGAAGCAATCTAAGCAGTCTACAGCCGCGACTCCTCAACCATCGCAAGCAGCAGCAGCAGCAGCAGCTGATATTGCGACACCGGCACCAACCCGAAAAGCAGGAAATCAATCTACCGCAACAACAACGAAAAAATCAGGTCCTGGCATACAAGAAGATTTTTCAGAATGGGCCGTAGGTGATCGATATGAAATGATGCGCATTCTTGGTAGAGGTTCGTATGGGGAGGTTGCACAAGCACGTGATTTATGGGCTGCAAAAAGGAACGCATCAAACAACAACAATAACGACGCCGACGCCGAAATGACCACAGCGAATGACTTTGTTGCAATTAAACGTATTACATCAGCATTTGAACAAGAAGTTGATGCTATAAGATTATACCGAGAGATACATATTCTAAGACGAATGAGAGGCAATGAATGTATTATCCAATTATTAGATGTTGTACAACCACCATCCGATGACCTTGATGATTTCCATGATTTATATCTTGTCTTTGAATGTAAGAACTGAACAGCACATGGGAGGATCATTTACTCTTCTTCAAAAACTGAACACTAACACGATTCGGACTTTTTTCTCTGCTAATCTTGCTTTCTGGAAATAGATGTGGATACAGATCTCTATAAATTGATCATGTCACCACAATATTTAACAACAGAACATATTCAGGTACTTTCCATGTGATACATATTAAGAAAAACATTGATGATTTGGAGATTTTCTTTATCTCACATGTTTCTATATCCATACATTCTTCTCTCTCTTCTTATTAATACTTAACCAAAAAGACATTTTTGTATCAAATGTTGGCCGGACTAAAATTTATTCATTCATCATCCGTCATTCATAGAGACTTGGTAAGAAATTTGTATATGAGCACAACACATGTTCTTGGGTCTTACGGGTGGTCTCATGTCTACTGAACGAATATATGCATTGTATGCATCGAAAACCAATCTAACACGATATTCTTTGCATCGTGATTGTTTGTATGGATCAACTCATTCCATATGCTTCATTTAACAGAAACCAGCAAACATTTTGTTGAACGAAGATTGCTCTTTAAAAGTAAGTGCTTCCATGGAAAATTGTAACCGTTCCCTTGTATATCATCTCACCTTTTAATCTTCAAACATGCACGTATTGCCTTTCTTTCTTGTACACTTTTACAATTCCTGTTTGATGTGTTGATGTTTTATTAAAAAAGATTTGTGACTTTGGCCTGGCGAGAATCGTAGATTCTTCTACTATGGTGTCATCAGCAACTGTAGGGGACGACGATGTGAAAGGTGGAGCAGCAGCAGGTCTTAACTTACCCTCTCCACCCCCTCCTGGCCGATTGACAAGGCAATTGACGAAGCATGTTGTGACACGATGGTATCGCGCACCAGAACTTATTTTAATTCAACCCTATACATCAGCTGTTGATATTTGGAGTTTAGGTTGTATCATGGCAGAATTACTAAGTATGCAAGAGGGGAGCGTTCCTGGTTACCAAGACCGTGTTCCCTTGTTTCCCGGTGGGTCATGTTATCCACTTTCCGGTGAGGGTGCGTCTATCCGTAAGGACGAACGTTTAGATCAATTGAGTGTTATATTTGGTGTGATCGGGACACCGGTACCTGAAGATATTGCCTCTATTGGAAATGCTAATCAATACATTAAGAATCTTGATATAGAAAAGGGTAAATCCTTCGAATCTCTCTACCCCGCCGCAGACCCAGCAGCAATTGATCTATTAAAAAAGATGCTCAAATTCAATCCTAATCAACGCTGTACTGCAGACGAAGCCTTAGAACATGATTTTTTCAAGGGTGTACGACGAAAGGAAATGGAAAAAAGTGCTATTGCACCTTTGGTCGGTCCGGAATTTTTAGAAACAGCCCGCGTTGATCTGCAAACGCTAAAAAGAAAAACATACGAAGAAGTCTTATGGTACCGTCGGGAAGGAAGTATACTGGCACCAAGATCTGAAAAATTAAATTAAAAGTAAAAAACATGATTTTAAAATCAAGAGTACTTCTGTTAAAAATAAAAAATCTAGAAGAAAGAAAGCATGGAGTTTTGTCACTCCCTCGTAAACAAAAAGATTAAGGTTTATTTCGTTTTCCATGCTCCATCCCGACCCTGCCTGCAAAGCAAAAATTTGAAACGTACGGACGTTGGGCCCATACGTACTGCTTCTGGACACTTCTTCTAGAAATTCCCAGAAAAAATATGGCGCGCCACAATTTCGCTATGAGGAGTGACCGGTGATATACACGAACCACATACAGTCAGTAGGTACTGTATGTAAAAATTTGGTTCCGACGACACATGATACAAACCAAATGGGTGCTGTAGATACAATCAGTGCAGGCGAACGGGTGGGATATTTGCTAGATCCATACTATTCGAAAATGAATAATTTTTGAATAAAAATTTCAAATTAAGGAAAAAAATTATATCGGCGATATTTTACATGGTTGGCTCGCAACCATAAGTAATACAGCATTCAGATTTTGTGTGTGTTCTGAATCCGTCATTTGTTTCAAAATCGGCACACTGTTCTGTCTTCGAAACGTACATTAGTACCACATATATCTCTAGAAATCGCAACCTCTTTTTTTCTTCTATCGTGGTTAGAGGCTCTATCCATCGACATTAGTGGTGTAGCAAAACCGTGGAGGTGTAAATCTTATACCTCAGAAGCCACAACTCCGTCTCTCCTTGCTCAAACATCAGAGGAGAAAGACTTTATTGCTTGCTTTGGTCTTCGATACTCGAAATCACGAAGCGAAACAAACAAACATTTCCACAACAAAGCATTAGATAGACAAACAATCAACTCAATATGAAAGAAAAACTCCAAAATGCTGGGGCAGCTGTTAAAGCTCGATTACAAAATTCGTGGAGAACTATTGCAACTTTTTATGCTGGGTTAAGTACCAAGGCATCATGGTCTATTGTGGCTGGATCAGCTTTGGTTGTGTTTGCATTACCCTTTGTATTACCAGATTTGGGTGGAATTAGTGATGTCAAGGTTGCATTTTTAGGAAATGCTATATTGGCAAGTAATGATTTACCAAGATTCATGGAAGCTTTGGGACAACATTCTCACATTCAACAGGATTCCTGTTTACATGGGAGTGCCTCCATTACATCTATTTTTACGACTGGGAATGGAATGTACGGCAAATGGACGACAGCCACAGCTCAAACGTTGGAAGAAAACTACTGGGGTGCTGAATATGATTATGGATCATGTACACCCACACAAATGCTGTATGGGTATGATGCAGATTTATCAGCTTACAATCAAGATGGAACTTATTACGACGACGGGCGTAATCCATGTTTCCAGGTGCGTTGTTGTTTTGCAGTATTCTAGTAACTTTTTTCTTTGGCGTGATGTGAAAATGATGCAAAAATGCAGTAACCATAGTGTAAAGGTTGCTGTATGTCAAGGAGAACTTTGTTTACAACAGTCTAGTCACAAAAATAATACTCACATCTAGTCCGTATGCTTCTTTTTTAACAGGATACGGATGGTACAATGTATTTAAATTATTTGAATGATATGATTGGAGTTCGTGGTGATTTTGATTATCTTGTCATTGCAGATCAAACCAAACGTATAGCTATACCTCAAAGTCGTAATCAATCTATGGAAACATTAAAAACTGTGGTATTACCCATGTTACTAGAAACGAATGTAACACCCATTATCATGGAAACACATTCCTTTTGGTCAGCCTATACCAACATGACAAATTTAGATGATGTTCCTACATTCCAATCTATGATTCATGCAGGATGTCAAGACTATGCTGATGTATTGAAGGAAGGATTACCACGTTCTCAGAAACCAAAGATTGCTCCAGTTGGATTAGCCTTCTTAACTATATGGGAAGAGGATGAAGATATGTGGTTTAAATTATTTCAAAACGACGATATACATACTAGTATTTGGGGTTCCTATCTCTATGGGTTAGTCTTGTATGCAACGATATATCATAAAATGCCACCAAGATCTGTGGCAATCCCCTCCAATATGGCAGATTTATGGTCGAAGGCGAGACGGTTAGATGATGCTGCTCAAGATGATACCATTGAATACCCAGATAAGGATGACGCTATATACCTTTATCGAATTGCGGACCGTGTAGCCAAGAAAGGGTATATCCCCAAAACTTTAATTAAGAACTATCAACCAGAAGAAGATTGGTTGTATGGATAAATGTATTTTGTATCTGGAAGACGAATGCAACTCTGACGACTTCTTTAGGTGCAACCAAGGGAGATGTTTGGATGGTGCACATGTATGGAGGATAGTACATGTAGGTATGGTAAACGTTGGGGTTTTGGGAAAGAAGAAGGAAAAAAATAATAAAAATGTGTATTTGTGGATTGTGCGTATTTGAATATTTTACATTTATTAAATCCTCTAGTGATTTAGGTTTACACTACTCCTCTTCTCTTCGTCATTATGCTAGGTTTCGTCTAAAAGAGGTTTGTCCATTCTCTGCATCTTGTACTGGACTTGGTACACAAGTATTATGATTCTGACGACTGTCATTGAGTTTCTTCATGTGATTGCGTACTGTACAAATTGTCAAACCACAATGCATCTTCTCGAGTGGTTGCTACTCTTTGAACATGAGTGAATGTTTTATCTTGATATCCAGGCCATGCATTTGCATTACACATGCCAAAAGAATCACCAACACAGATACCTGTTGTTAAAGCAATGATGTTACCTTGTGAATCAAACACAAAATGTGGACGTTCGCGTTTGGCAATCTTGGTTCTTTGGATGGATGTATTGCTGAAACTATTGTTTTTGTTATCCTTGTTGACAATTTCATCAATAAAATCACCTCTATAAATCGATGTTGGTGTTGTATACCATGTTATGCCATCATCGTTTGAAAATGTATGACCACCTGCATGGACTAAGTCATTGTAGGGACCTTGATGAACAACACAATGCCAATTACCACGCTTATCCTTATATAGGAATGGATCTTCTGCACCAGGAAGACATCCCCAGTATAAATTATTATTGGTCTTACTTTCACGGGGATAATACGGACCCTCCCAACCAGGTTTAGAACTATAAAACAATCCACCACCTACTAATAATAAAACCACAGTCCCATTATCCAGTGACCAAATAGCAGGTGTCCATTGACGTGTTTTCATAGGATCACCATTTGGTGTTGTTACATTCAACCATTTCTGATACCATGGCCCATATGGTGAACCGCTCGGTGATACATACATACTAAAATTAGAATAGAGACCCTTAGGATTACGTTTATCTTGTGGTTGTGGATTAGGCCACGGTGGGGTTGTTGAATTACATCCATGTAATGGATTCATTCCACATGGACTTGTACCATTCACACAGCATCCAGATGGGACGCACCGCTTAGACATGGGTGCATTGTGCGTACCATACCCTGCAACCATTAAAAGTAAGGACCCATCAACCGTACTGCGTGCTACAGTAGGATTATGACTCCATAATCCAACAATCGTTGAATTCTTGCTGTAGGGACCATCTAATGTAGGACTCGTCGCATGGATTGTATATGAATTAGATTGCCATGATGTTAAACCACACCCATGGTCCATTTCGGCTGCAATCATATGATATAGTTCATCATTATCATCATAAAAAACACTTGCACCCCAAGAACTACGAGTCGTTGGACGATATCCACTTGCTATCGATGTTGGTAAGAGTCTCAAAATAGAACAATTTGTGCCACCCCATGCCGTATCACAAATACATTGACGTTTTCGTTTGTCGCAAATACCATTTAAATTACAATCAAGGTCATTTGAACAATGTTCTTGTCGTTGTTGTGATAAATAACAATCACCATTATGGTTAATGCTGTTGTTAGAGTGATCCTGTCGTAATAATAGAGCTATTGGGGATTGTTCTTGTTGATGCTGCTGGTTGACAATAGAAATGAATATTGGCAGTACCAGAAGTAGACTTGTCAACACGATGATGCTCTTACAGAAAAGAGATGAAGCAGCATATATTTTCGCAACTAGTAAAGAACAACTTGACATTATGTATAGTGTACAACGACTTTTTCTAAGAAAGCAATAGAAAATCTATTTCTTCACTAGACTAGTTTGACGATAACAAAGTGATAGAGCAGGGTGATTTCTGTGCTACTGTCTGTAACGAAGGGATAGCGCTCGTCTCGACATCGATCATTGCCGAGATAGAGAGGGCTTGGTACTGTTCAATTGAGGGCTCTTAAAATTCAGGCCTGACCAGTCAGAAAATCGCAATTGGTGTCACGGGAAGCCCGGAAAATAGCGGTACCAATTATTAATTTGAGATTTTCTGACCAAATCGAATTTTAGGAGGGCTCCAATATCAAGATGTCCTTCTCATGACTCGATTGTACATACTTACTACCAACGTACATACAGTACTTAAAAACGCTATCATCCCATATTTTTCTTTCAAATGTCTTTCGCCATCTCGTCCAATCAATAATCCATCATTTGTTGCGATGGAAGACACAATATTTTCATTGCACCAAAACCTCAGGCAGCTAGGACTGCAACCGGACGACCTGATTGTTCTCTTTGGCGTATGCTGGTCATTCATCTGCGTATCTATCATAAACAGCATTTTCGATGATAAATATCAATGACAATCTATCACTCTTGTAACAATAAAAATAAGATTTTGATAATAATTGTAAAAATAGCCATGGGATTTGCAACGTGGACATCATCTTCTCGATGTTATTGTAAAGCCTTTCGAATTTTGAATAATTATGAACAGAAGATACTGTTTCATCCGTCATCAAAGAGAGGGAGAAGAATAATGTATACTAGTGTAGGACCGACTGCGTCATTTATTTTTTCTCCTTGTGTTATGCAATTTTCTTCCTCCTCTTGGAATGAAAAGCAAAACGACGACAATGACGACGATGAAATTGCCAAACGACGTCAACAAATTCAAGACGCTTTATCTACAACATCATCTAAAACATGCAACTCATCAACTCAACAACAACAGCAACAACATTGGAGTAAGGGGAAGTATGAAGATGATATTGATACTCCTTGGGACGATGAAGATTTCATGTACAATACTAATTTTGAAGATACTTCGTTTACTTCAAGTGTTGCAAAAGGACGTCAAAAACTACAAGATGATGACCTTTTGTTTACTTCAGGAACAAGCCGTTGGAAACGAAAAACTTATAACATCGATAACGCTTTTGAAGATGAAGGTGATGATGATTTTCTTACACAAGCAGATGATGATTGTTTTGAAGTATTGAAAGATAGTGACAATCATCATTCAAGAAAAACCAGGATAGATAATAAGAAGGAAGATGACAAGGGTATATCATCAAAAGCAGATCCCACAATAAAAGAAGTTTCGGATGAGTTATTAAGTCCACAACAACGTGAGGCGATCCGTTTAATTACAGAAACAAAATCAAACGTATTTATAACAGGTGTTGCAGGAACTGGTAAAACATTAGTCATACAGCGTGCAATCCAACATTTGAAAGATACGTTGGAAGACGATGAATGGGTTGCCTTGGCACCCACAGGGACGGCTGCCATTGCTATGGGTGGACAAACTATACATAGTTTTGCAGGGATTGGTATCTCCACACATCGTAAGGAATGTTTTAAAAATACACAACGGAAACCAAAAGCAAAACAATGGAAAAAGTTGAAAACAGTTATAATTGATGAAATATCAATGGTTTCTGGTGAATTATGGGATCGTTTATCACAAATTGTGTGTAAAATACGAAATAGAAATGATTCGATACCCTTTGGGGGGATTCAATTGATAGTTTGTGGTGATTTTTTACAATTACCACCAATACCAACACGTATATCAGATGTCAAACAAATTTTAAATGCATTAGCTGCACAGGGAAAAAGTATGGATGACTCCAAGGATTTGTTATTTTTGAATCGAGGATATTGCTTTCAAGCCAAGGCATGGCAAGATGCAAATTTTGAATTCGTCCAATTAGAACAAGTCTTTCGACAAAAGCAATCGTCGTTCGTCAATGTCTTGCAAGATATTCGAGTAGGTCAAGTTACACCACAAGCTGAACGTATGTTATTGGGTCAATGTCATCGACCACTCCCACCAAATCAATATGGTATTAAGCCTACAATTTTGCATTCCAAAAATACGAATGTGAAGATGGAAAATATGCAGGAACTTCGTAAATTGAAAGGAGAGACGTACACGTTCACAGCTACAGACAGTGTAGTTGTAGAAGACAATGCGCCCCCGTGGGCTGAAAAGGTACTAGAGGATAATCAATTTTTCAAAACATGTTTAGCGGAAAAAGAACTCCAACTTAAAGTTGGTGCACAGGTTATGTTGATAAAAAATGAAAAGAATGGACAACTTGTGAATGGTTCACGAGGTAAGGTAATTGGGTTCAAAGAGTTTGATTTCGAAAAAAATAATTTTGAAGATTTCAAGTCCGCACAATTTGAATTGTCTTATCCTATTGTACAATTTGTGAATGGAAGCAAACGAACTATCAAACCTCAAGAATTTACATCGCGGATACTAGGTTTAGGAAGTCTATCTAGAATTGCTATACCCCTTCGATTAGCATGGGCTGTGACAACTCACAAATCACAAGGATTGACGTTGGACTATGTTATTGCTGATTTGAAACACGTCTTTGCAGAAGCTCAGGCATATGTTGCTTTGAGTCGAGTTTCAGATGAAAATGGACTGGAGCTGCGTAACTTCTCACGTCACATCGTAAAAGCTAATCCAATAGCTTTGTCATTTTATGCGAATCCGCAGGGATCCTTTCCTCATTGGGGTGACATTAACCTGCCTGATTCAAATATGGAACACCAAGAGAAGAAAAAACAATCACTGGAAACATCTGATAAAACTCGTCTTTCCCAGTTGCGAGTGGAAAACAGTACTCAAACATTAAGCAATGAATCTTTGAAAGGCAAAACAATAGTACTTTCAGGAGTGTTCCGAACTTTTACTCGGGATGTAGCGTTATCTATGGTTGAACGACTCGGTGGTACTGTTCGTCAGTCTGTTAGTGGAAAAACAAACTACCTTATATTGGGATCCAAACGTAAAAATGGAAAGTATACAACATTGGGTAAGGAATACGGAAAGGCTGTGAAAATTATGGAAAATGAAAATAACAAGTCTTGCTTGCAAATATTGAATGAGGAGGAGTTCATACAGATAGTACGAAAATCCTTATCTTAGTAATAGATTTGGTTGGTATGATGTCAGCTTTATTTCTATACCAGAGGAACCCAATCTAAAAGTTTGAAACAAATGACTTTCCAACATAAAATGATTCAACTTAGTTTAGGTCCGTTTTACTAATACAAACTAAGAACATTAAAAAAACACAGAGGGGAACACCAACTGCTATGCAATCTTTGTCGGAGTCAAGAAGCCCCAACAAGAAGGCAAGTTAACACTACAAAACTTAACTATTCGACATTGTTGGCTCATGGTACTGCAGTTGGAGCTGGAGCTTCCGTCATAACCCAAGGAAAACTATTGTATCGCCGGCAAGGTTACCACAGTTAAGAAACAATCCCCACGAAAAACTCTTGTATTGTCAGCAAGTTTTTGCTTATCAAAGTTAAATCTGCGAAATCTTGTTGACTTCCATTCGTTCATAATAGCCTCATCACAAGAAACACAACATGAAGTGTTGGACTTACTCCGTTGCAGAGCAATTTAGCTCTAAAAATTTCCCTCAAGGACAATCAACAGGTAAAAGTAAAATCAAACTTGGTTTAACTGTTTGTACTTAGATTAAAAAGAAAGAGTTAAAATCTACTGTTTCAGGGATTCCTAACTCTGGGAATAAAATCTTTCTTGCACGACTTCCGGATTTTAGTCCCATTCCTAATTAATTTCTTCGTGGGATTCAGATTTACATGATCTCTGTTCTTGTTAAATTTACCATGATCAACTACTATCCATTCAGTACCGTCTTCTACGTCATCTTATACGTTAGGGTAGTCTTGTTTCATGCTTGGAAAAAGAATCTTAGTCTTATTCTTTTTCTGATTAAGATCGCTATTTTGAGGAGGAAAAAAAAGACAATCAGTCAAAGTAGTACCATGAAGAAGAATCTATAATTGCCCTCATGTCCTTCTTGACAATATTAAAATAATATTATGTTGGAACCACATTGAAAATAAAAGAACTGTAACTGATAATTTCTAATCGGGCTTTCTTTTTGAAAATGACCAGTAAAAGACATTTACTATGCTTTTGATGCATACTTTGTCACTAGGACTATAAAGAATAATCCATTATTGCACTCATTTTCTACTTATTACTATATATCTCTATATCGAAATAGTTTTCTGACGCCGCATTGAACATGAAAATTGATAATAAGTGATCGTGATCGAATCGCTAGTTGAAGAAACGAACCTATAAAGTTTTCAAAAATAAGCAATAAATGACATAATTTTATTCTTTCATGAATACTTAGAACTTTATGTTGGCAAGACAATTTTTACTTAACAACAGATTGAATACATCTTAAAACCATTATCGTACACTTTCATGTATATTTTGGTCGTGATGTTGGCAAGAAACTTAACAACAGGTTGTCGCGACCAAGATCGTGCTTTCTTTTTGAAAATGACCAGTAAAAGACATTTACTGTGCCTTTGATGCATACTTTGTAACTACCTGGTAGGACTATAAAGAATAATCTATTATTGCAATCATTTTCTTCTTGGAACTATATATCTCTATATCAAAATAGTTTTCTGACGCGGTATTGAACATAAAACTTAATAATACCTGATCGTGATCGAATAACTAATTGAAGAAGCAAACCTGACTTTTTTTACTCTTTCATAAATCCTTTGGGCCTGATATAGGCAAGACACTTTTTCCATCAGAAAAAAATTTATCGTACCAAGCAAATACAGTCCTACCTGTTATAATTGCCACAAACTAGTCGTAAATGTTGTTTCTCCAGATGCATCGTAATAAAAAATATAGCTACAAAATTGGCGGGAATGGAAAAGAGAAACATTTTTATAGACAAGAATATATTAAAAAAACCATTTCGCAGTTTAGCAGTGCAAATTCGCGTTTCACAATTTTAATCTTTTCAATAGACTATTTCAGTGCATAAAAACTATAATGTCCACAGAAACAATCGTCCCACCAGCGATCTACTTAACCAGGCATACATCGACTGAACTACATGGTCCTTGGCGACAAGCGCAGATTCTGATTGCCAAAGGACGTGCGGCAGAATGTGCCCTTGTCTCCTTAAATAGAGCTCTAGACGAACAACGAGGACAGAATAAATTTAGCAAGTTAAATAAAAAGCTTGAGTTACAAGCATGGGAAATGCTCGCCATTCAGCAGAAATCACAAATTGGTTTGATCAAGGTTCTAGAACCCATGCACACGAATGCCAAGCTCGATCTTTTGTTTGTTCTCATGGACACTCACAGGAACAACCACATATCTGAGCATGAACTTGCAAGATCATTTCATTTGATACGGTATAAACATATACCTTGGGAAGAATGTCTTCAAGCTGCCAAGCTAACAATGATTGCTCATGGAGGTTCAGATGATGCTCTTGACTATGCAGAGTTTGTTTCTTTTATCAAAGAAGTAAGTATGTATAGCAATACAATCGCATCTGATTTTGTGGAACGGCTCATCATCGATATTGCTGCCATGTACGACGAGCAATCAATTAAGGAAGAAGTCATGATTCATCTCAGGAAGAAACCGATACTGACAACTCGGAAGCGTGTTACCCACGACAAAGCATTCTCATGCCATGAGAGGGCACGCCTCTACGTTCTTTTTCAACTCATCGATGTACTTTTTGGTGGTAAACACGATGAGACTATTTCGTATAAGCATGTCATTGAAGGAATGGCACCTCTTTGCATGAACATGAATAAAGAATTCCGACATTTGCTTTT
>WKLE02003415.1:0-12781 GCA_014885115.2 Asterionellopsis glacialis
GTATTTTTCTACGAAAACGTAGTAGAAAGAAACTGATTTGCCACGAAAGGTACATAAAAAAACAGGCACGACCACGACGGTTGTGAGACTTTATTGGACTAAAAGGAATGACTCGTGACTTGATAACAGAAGTACAAATTTTGCCAGAGACATGGACACTACTTGTTTTCATTTTAGACGTTTTTGTGGCAGGAATTACAAGAAGTAATCGAACTGAGCAATCGTTCTTCTCATTTCAGATGGTCAAGGATTTTGCCAAATGTTTTATGTAGAGACTTTGTGTTGTTGCATCTGAAAAACTGACCATGATGACACAATGTCATGACAAATTTTGTCTCACATAGTCCTTTTCTGTATCTTGATATAATATACTTGATTGTGGTTGTGGTGGTTGATTATTGGAGGAAATGGGAAAAGAAATTGACCAGCTTTCATAGTGTTCTTGTTGCCATTGTCACCATAATCCTTTTTCATTCCATTTTATCACATGCCAAATGGCATCATGATCCCAGCCTTATTTATCAAAGTGGTATTTTTAAGAGCTTTACTAGATATATACACAAGCATGATTTTTCATAAAGGATGATTTCATCACCTTTGGCAGCATAAGGAGAGTGATGACTGTTGTAGGAAATAGCAATGATTTGCAGGCTTCATAGGGTACATCACCAAGTTTATCATCAGTAACTATATATTTAGTTTGGCATAATTCATTATTTGTAAGTTTGTCATAATCTGAACAAGTTGTTGACCTTTAATCCAGAATCATGAAGATGATGATATGGTAATTGCTAGCTTTTCAAGAATATAGCAGAGATGTGATTATTTATCAGTATTCTAATCAGCTTGTAGAAATGGAGAAGTTGCAAATAGTGGAGCAAGTGCCAGTAGCACTTTGGAGATGTATTCTTCTGAGCTATCGTAAATCATGTGTGTATGTCGTACCTTTGAAGCAGATGAGAATTTGATTTCAAAGTATTGAAAAATACTTGTTGGGAGATGAATTTAATTTCTAAAGTGAGCCTGTCTAATTCTGTGCACAATGAGAGGTCATATTAGCAGTTAATCTAAACAGTCCACACTCACCAAGCAACAAGTGCTGACTCCTGTCACCTAGTTCAAGCATAATTCTTTAAAATAGCAAGTGATTCTAAGCTTGGGCCTTTAAGTTGTTGTCATCTATATCATGTGTGATACCATGTGGAGAATGCCACAATTCTCTTCCCAAGAGATGGTGTAAGATTAAGTAAAATAATTTGAAATTTGCAAGAGCAATCTATGTATTATATTTTATACTACTAATTGCTGGAATTTTGTGATAACACGACCAGAGCATGTGATTATTCTAATTCAAAGTGAAAATTGGCTGGTACTAGTAGATTGTATTTTTATCCTGTGTACTAAATTTGAAGTCTTAGTATTTTGGTACTCCTGACTCCAATAATTCTAGTAATAACCTGCATCTAATTTTATAGTAGAGGGGAAACTCTTGATTTTTACCAGCCCCTTTCTTGTAAAGTAGCACATATCCTCAACACTACAATCCACACACACCAAGAAGAAATGATATGTTTCTTAGGTCAAGCTTGGAATTTTCATCCTAAATAAGAAATTCCAAGCTTGAAAAATTGCATCATTTCTTATTTTGCATATCTTAGGGCTAGGATTAGAAGAAAGTTCAACAAGAAAAAAATTGATGTTTATTTTTTATATACGGTTAATTTTTCATTGTGATGTCATGATTTCATCATCAGTTAATAAGAAATGTTTCTTATTTGAAGCTTGGAAATTTACTAGAAAATAAGAAATTTCAAGCTTGGAAAAATGTTGAGCAATTCTTATTTGTGGGTGTGGATTGTAGTAAGAAAAAACCTGGTAAGCAAACATATTGTTGAGGAATTGCTAGTCAATGATAAAGGTGAGCTAGATAAATTATAGGGATGTTGGCAGCTGTTGCTATGGTTATTCTGTCACTGGGTTGGCTGGATTTCAATGGTCACAAATGGTTGCTGATATCAATGATGATATCTTCCTGTGGTATTACTTGGATCACTGTGGTTTCTACCAGGTGGGAATGATAAAATAGGCCTAAATAGGGCCTGTTTAAGTTTAAGTTGGTAAAATATGGAGTATGCTAGATATGTTGAAGAAATTTTGTATTCCCTGTATCAACTTTTCCAAAAATCTCTGTATCAATAAGACATGACATTCTTACAATTAAGACTGGTGTTTATAAAACATACATAATTGATTAATTTGACTAAAAAATTCTTTCTGATGTACTTTCAAGAGAAATGCATTTGCACCAAAATTGAAAGATATGCTTGCACACGTATTTTAAACAAATACTACGGTCATTTCCCCAGTTCCTTCCTTTTTTTCATTGACAACATCTTACCCTTCAGCCTCTTTTCTTCTCTGCTGTTTTCATCTTTTGAAGGACTTCCTTTCCAGGATAAGGACATGTAATGTCCTGGAACTGTGGGGAAGAAGGGGTCTGAATTTGGTGAACAGTTCCACCTTCTTGATGTTTGCAATACCTGGTTCCAAAATGGAATTGGGAAAAGTAGATCAAAGAAGAATAAAATGCTGCTTGTCATCAACTCCTTTCTTTTTTAGGTCCTGAACGTTGACTTGACTTGTTTCCAAGTCATCCACCCATTTCTTCAACATGGTTGGCTCTTCGTCTTCCACAGTGAATAAGTGCTTCTTGGAGACAGTTCGTGGTTCCAAACATCTGTAGTACTTGTTCCAGTACTTTTCATAGTCCCTGAATTTGTCTTTCTCAACACTTCTAACGTTTATTTTGTCATTAGTTTTTAATGTTTGATGCCGTTGTTCTCTTGTGTAGATGTTAGACTTGTGATACATTTTTTTTAATTGGTTGAACCAATGATCTGCAGCATTTTTTGTGTGTCCAACAATGTAAAAGACAAAGTTGACTTTTTTGAAGAACTTGGCTTCAACCAAATATGGTGCAAGATGCAGAACCAAGTTGTTCTTATTTTGTCCCCTGCAGTTGTCCATAATGAATGTCAGCTCCTTGCCTTGGATGTTAGGTTGCAGCAACCCTTTTAGATGAAGCTTCTTCATAAGGAGAGAAGCAATGTTATTCCTGCCTTTTTTACCCTGACCTTCATCATAAACGTGAGCAGACAAAGAACCTCCAAATATAGAACAGTCAACAATTCCAAACAAATTGATCTTGAGGGGAGAAAAGTAGTAGGTTTCACCTGGTTGGCTTTCCCAAAAACTGGGAGTTCCAAATTCTGACAGTAATCTGCAATGAATGTATAATGACAATCTTCATGTGGATGATTGCTGCTGTCAATAGCTTCCTGAATCTTTCAATTAGCAAGCTGGCATTGGATGGCTGCCTGCTTCAAATGAATGGTTGCATCATGCAGAGCCTTGGTTCTTTCTAGAATAGCAGGTTCTTCCTTGCCCTATGCTGCTAGTGTTGATGGCAGCACAACACAACAATCAGACAATCAACACACAAAAGAAAAGAAGACTTTTACTTGGTGATGAAAATTATGAGCTTAGTTTAATCCAGAGAAGATCCGGCAATTTAGTAAAAAGTAAAAGATTCAGGAAATATTAGTAAATTGTAAATTTGTGAGTCCGTCTGCTTGCCCATGCATCAATCATCCATCCTCAAGAGTATCCTACAGGGAGTGCACTTCATTCCTCCAAAGACAAGGTACATGTCATACCTGTCAATTCCTGGATTGCTGTGTCCTGGGGATCATCAACAACAATTATGCAACAATCTTCCAAAGTGTCCGGATTTGATGTAGAATTATTGAAATAGTTGGTAGAATCAGATTGAACTATTTTAGTATATTTGAAACAATGATGAAATTTATGACATTTGGAACAAATGTCTTCAGACGGCTTAGGTAGAATAATTCTAGGATAATGATGTTTCCAAAATTTTAAAAAAGTTGTCTAGCAACAAACTTCTTTCTGTTCTGTTCTGCTCGCTCTTTCTCTTTCAATTTTGTTGTGCCCCTGAAAGAGGTCTTGACAATCCACCCACATTTGTCCCAAAAACACTAGTAGACAGATCTCTTGGACCAAGAGGAGGGGAGTTCATAGGTGTCCTCCTCACTGCCTCTGAGACCTGACCGGGTCTCCTCTTGGACAAATCTTGTAGATTGGGGCTGGGAGAATTGTTTCATCTCTTCAAAAAAGTTGTGAAGGTCATCCTTCACTTTTTCATTGAATCTTGCCAAATGCCAGTTTGGTTTTTTTGTGTTGCCATGAATTGGCAACTTGTTGGTCCTGACAGCTTCTTCACAAGTTTCAAATTGGGTAATCCCAAAATCTAAAATGCTTGATAGTGCAGAGGAACAGATCCAGAAATTTCTGGATAACATGGATCCTAACTCATTGTTAAGATCCTTGTCCTCCTCATTCTTGTCTCTGAGGGAGGGCAACAAAAACTTTCCTGGGGCTTCTTGCTTTCTTGCATCTTATGGGCCATCTTGGTCATTGTCTGGTGCAGTGCTATTTTTTGGTTGGAGTACAGTAGTGTATCTCAACTACTCCATAACAATCAACTGTCTCTCTTGCTTGCTTCTGCTGTGGAAGTACAGCATATAGCGGGCAACTTTATCTAGCACCAAATCATTGTCTCTGATCTGGTGAAGACAACAGCATGAGGTCTTCTTGTTCTTTGACCAGGTCAGCCAATTTTTGCAGAATTCTGCTTGACACTCTGCATGCAAATACTGCACAGAAAGCTCCAACCTCTCTTCTTCATTGACAACAATGCTTTTGTCATTGAACAGGCAAAAGGGGTGCCATGCCTTTTGTCCTTTGGACATGGTTGTGAGGTTGGTTGTTGTCATTTCCATCTTTACAACCAAGACGGTTTCATCATGACAGAATTTCTTGTTTGGCATAAACAAAACAAGATGGCAGGTTTTGCTTGCTGTCAAAAAAAAATCATCCCATTGCATGTGCACATGCATACACCTAGTTCTGTATATATGAACAGTACTGAAATTCAAGATAACATAAATCCTGATCTATTTTGATTTGGTGACAGGTGGACATATCAGACAAAAGCTCTTGAAGTGAAGAACAAAATGGTAACAATATCTCAAATTTGACAGTTTACCAAAAAAAGGCCCAAATAACCTGGAGAACGTAAGTTTTATAAACACCAGTCATATATAATAGACTAATTTTACTCTCTATTGGCTCTAAATCATCCTCAGGAAACACCATTGTCTCTATTGCAGCCAAACAATACAAAAAAAGCACCAGCCAAGTACTAAGTACACCAATTTTGTGGACAATAAACCACTTTAGTAATACAGAATTTAACCTTTAGGTTACTAGTACAAACAAATATTCATATTGATAAATAAAAATAGTACTCAACTATAATTTACTATTTACCTATAACTTATTGAGTGATGTTCTAATTTACCAGATACTAAAATCTGGTAAAAATCAAACATGCCCAAGCTTTGTTTTATTTTTTTATTTATGGTGAATTAGACAAGATAAGAATGGGGTCTGAAGTTGGTAAAGATTGAGCACATGGTAGAGTTTTGGTAAATATCAAGAGTTTCTCCTGTACTATACTCTTAGCTTTTTGAAATATGTAAAGTATTCTATGCAGTATTGCAAAAAAAAATATTTTGATTGCAGTAGTTTTGGACAAAACTATTTTGAATTTTTGTGTGATAATCAAATCTAAAATTAAAGAATATTTTGGTATTTTATTCATTTATCTCATATATTTGATTCTGTTTTTTAAAATAAGTTGTATCAATGTATAGTAAATATGATTACCACAAACAAATTAACAGATACAATTGAAGTCCTTACTACTATTGTTTTGTGTACTGTTCAAAATTCCTAAAAGAATAGTGGTACATGTCTCCTCCTAAACAACTTTGTATGCCTCTTTTTCTTTGTTTTTCTTTAGTTTTTTGTAAGCATCAGCCACCTGCTTATCTTCAAATGAAGAAGAACAAAGACAATTGCTTTACTTGTATATCTAGCTAGACTAGACAAGGAGTACTCTGTTCTTACCTCTGTGATGCAGGGCTGCCTGTTCAATATCAGAATTAATGGATTGAATGTAGTTGTGGTATTGATGTTACTCTTTGTGCTATTTGTTCAAACATTTTTTTCTTTATGATTATGTACTATTTGTTACATGTTGATTATGATTACTATCTGAAATTACTCAACAACTGTTTAACTTAATCTTACTTCATGTGATTAAAGGAAAATGAAGTTACAGTATCCTTCATGTTTGGAGGTAGTACCAATATACCACTCACATGAACTGTTGAAAAGAGTTGTTCCAGGATTAGGTGGACCAACTTGTGACATCTGGTCTGTAGACTCCACATAGACCCAAAATTCATATTTTTGAATTATACAAATATTCATTAATTAATTATTTTATGTACTTTGAAAAATTTTATATATATACATATTTTAATAATTTTATACTACTGAAATATATGCCGAGTGTATATTTATACATGAATACATCATATTATGGCACGGCCGACCTGTATTGGAATTGAATACAATGATGACCTGGCCAGTGCACTTTCGGGCATTGCAGGCTCCCTCAACAGACAAAAATTGGCTGTTGCACCCAGATCTCTTCCGATCAATCTTGCAAAATGGTGCTGTTTGCGGTACCAATTTCTCAACAACCAGCCATTTTTACCTAACAACCACCAGTGTGGTTCCATGCAGAAGCTCCTTGTGCATGGAACCGCACTAGTGGTTGTTAGTTAAAAATGGCTGGTTGTCGAGAAATCGGTACCATAAAATGGTACATCTGTCCATCCTCACACAAAAAATAACACGTAAAATTACTAGCTTTGATTAATTTGATTTAAAACAAAATTATGTCACAGCCCAGTACTGGACTGGTCCACCTAATCCTGGAACAACTCAACAATGATAAAAGCCTGTTCTTAAAGCTCAGCATGGGTTTAGTGCACACTCCCATTTGTCAAAGGTGAAGTAGTAATTCAAGGTCAATGCATGTACCTGGTAAGGACTCAATACTAATGCCAATCAGAAAGTGCATGTAGTACAGATACATCATCAAATATCAAGTACACTAGGTAGGAGCTGTATCAGTATAGATGCTTAAGGGTAGAAATAACCAGTTAAGTTTGAGCTCCTCTGGAGAGCAAATCCATGAAACATAGACAATCCAGGCTTGATACTGTGGTGATGGGCTAATTTATTGAAATAGTTTGTGCATCAGCAAACTGTGTGTCTTCCCCATATCAAGTTACAGATATTTTTTTAAGAAAAGCTACTAATGAAAACTTTTCTAGGCGTTGTATTCAAAAAATAGGGTGCCATCAAGTCTGGTTTGAGAGAAAATGTCTGATGTGGTAACTTGAACTACCAAGTCCGGTCTTTGGACTAACTGCTGTTACACGAGTTTTTGGTTGAAGTCGACTTTTTGGTACGGTAGCACTTCAACCAAGAGGCCTTTCTATGTTAACGTATTTACTCCATAATGAAGGTACCACGATTAAGACCACCCATCCGGATATGCGGAGCATTAATTATTTTATTTATAAAAATTTCATATATAAGTAAATGATAGGCAACCTCAGAAAGAGCTTTCTTTCATACTGCTCACGGGAATTTTAATATCTGACATTGTACAACGAATTCCAATCTAGTAAACTTAACATAAGTACTGAATTCAGGATAGTCTTGAAAAGGAGATAGAAAATCCATTCAAAGTGATATTCCACCGAATTCGCCAGATTCCATCTTGAGCTTTTGTTAAAAACTCCAGAAACATGGTTTCGGAGGAAAAGAAGAGTCGCCCCTGTTGTTCAGTAGGAAAATAGTACCTCTGTTGTAGAACATACCAGGACCTACTGTGAACACTCTTTGTGAATTGGCGGTACCTGTAAGAAAAGTTCGGCTGGTTTGTTGTAGGATTTTTTCCTTTCTTTTAAAAGTCTCTTGAACTGAACACATCATGTTTTCTTCAATATACTTTTCTGAAATAATTACACTCCATGAGATAAGAAGAGTTTCTGGTAAGGTGTAAAGTATCGGAGTCATAATTAAACTGAGTTGGTACTCGTTCAATACAAGCTATTGTCAGATACGTCTTTTTCACATTGAAACATACGAGTATCATAGCTACTTACAGTTTTATACGCAAGTTTGATGGTTGATACCTATGTCTTCCTGTACGACCGTGAGATTTCTCTTTCTGAAAAAGGCAGAAACAGCTTCCGTAGTGAACCATGGTAGTACATTGAACTTCATTCGTTGGCAAGTTTTTGCTTGTGCACTTTCAATCATCGCGACCCATACATAAAGTTTGAAAATCACGATCAGATTTCTCGCGTCTGTCTCTATCAGAAGTTGTGACAGTGATAACGCATTCGAAGGGAAGAAAGAAAAGCGAACTCCCGTTATTTACGGTCGACTCTTATGTAAGCGACTGTGATAAAGTGTTTGTGTTCGAGAAAGAAAGTGAAAGCGAACCGATACTGTCTGTCAAAAATATTGTGAACGGTCGTAATTTTTCTCGAAGTTCTATTGTAGAACGTTTGGCTCAACAGCTCATGTCGCCCAAAATGAAAAGAGGTCTTTCCGCAGACGAGCACTTTGGGGATTCATCGCAGCTACAGTTGAAGGTGAGTAGCGCTCTTTTTTTTTCTGTTGTTATTCACAACAAGAGGACGAGAGACTTTAAAAATACTTTTGTTCATTGACTTACCTGTTCGTTTCTCCTCTCTAATCCGGTCGCTGTTGATCAAAAATAGACCGAGCATGTGTTAAGTTGGATTAGGAGACGAGTACATGAGGGGATATCCTGTAAGATTCCTTCTTCTTTAGACGTG
Organism: Asterionellopsis glacialis; assembly: GCA_014885115.2. NCBI lineage: Eukaryota > Bacillariophyta > Plagiogrammaphyceae > Rhaphoneidales > Asterionellopsidaceae > Asterionellopsis > Asterionellopsis glacialis. Next base: position 8,877 of record WKLE02003415.1, read on the forward strand.
TCTGGAGATCGCAAAAAGCTACTACAAGTTTTATTTGGCACAAAAAGACCATTGGATTTGATAAAATACAATGAAATTGATGATCAAGTGGAACGCAAAAGTGGCATACAAGATATTCTGGACTCTATCCAAGCTGAAGTATTACCAGGTGGAGCAACGAACTTTGCTATCCGCGTTTGGTCTAAGTACAACCACGCGTCACAATCTTCGCTTGGACTTTTCATCAAAATTGCTCTGCCATATGCACGATGGTCGAAGTTGAAAAAGCCATGTCCAGTGTCTCGGTTCGGCAGAGAATTTATTGCTCTTCAGCGACTGAACGAAATTTCTCCACCGGAAGGAATAAAATCAGACGAATCTTCACCAACACGATGTCCCGGTGTAACTTCGATACCGTTGCTATGTGGTTCAGACGAATACATTGACGATGGCACACGCTACTTAGTTTTGGAGTACCTCCCACATCGATATGGTAAGTAAAACAAAATATTGCATATGCTTAGTTGTCATATTACGGCAGCTTGTTCAATAATGGTTCTATTATCGTTGTGTTCGCAGGCAAATACTTGGATCAGTTTAAAAAGGGTACTGTGGATAAGCATCCCGCAGAGGCTTTAGGGTATACACTTGCGAAGCTACATGTGTTTTCACCATTGCGTTGGGCCAAGAGCAGTCTTTTAGATGAGACTTTTCTGAATTATATTGCAAATGGCCACTACAAACAAGCAGAAATGGATCACCAGCGCTACATACAAAACACTGAATTTGAAAGTCCCGAAATTCAAGCCCAATTTTTCGTTCCTGTAGATCCGATAATTGCTCTAAAGCATTCAAACTTACTTCGCGCTCGACCAGAAGTCTCTAGGGCGATGATGCGCCACTGGGACAACCTACAAAATCCTCCAGTCGAGACCGCAACGTTTACACATATGGATACACACGTCATTAATATACTCGTTTCCCAAAGTGAAGTTAAGTATCCGTATACGGTGGATGATCCAAAGTACAATCCTGCAGATACAGGTGTGATGAAGTTGATCGACATGGAGTTTTCCAACTGGGGACCTGCAGGCGCTGACTGTGAGTTTGTTTTCAAAGGAGAGACCATAGCGTCTTTATGCCCTAATCTCCATGCTAACTCACACAATTTTTTTTTTTTTCTATTGTGCTTTTTTGTACTGGTTTACTTTGTGTGATTGCGACAGTGGGCCTCTTCATGGCAAGTGCTTTCTTTTACGCCCTTGTGCACTCGTACGATGAAGAAGCAGTCAAACGATCAGATACAATCATAGCCTCTATTCGGGCAATATGGCATGCCTACCAAACGGCCTATATTCGTTTTGCTCGTCTAGAAGGGCGATCAGAAGACACCATTGCCTTAGCACTTTTTCGCATCGTCCATGAAGCGCTAGGCAGAAGTGGACTGTGGATAATGCGGTTTACGTCTCCATCATTGTACCCGCATGTTTGTCTGAGTGATTTTCTATACAAGTTGCCAAATGGACTCGACGAACAGTTGGCTAGTCTCAAGTCACTCGAAACTGAAGATGATGGACTGGAACTCTTAAGAATGGCCTGTCATACATTTGCAATGGATTCTCTAGTTGCCGGGTTTGGTGATGATGCTTACGAAAAGTATCAGTCCTCACAGTTGGAACATTTGACGTTCGAAATGTGTAATGAAAAAATGAGGTGGTTTGTAAATCATCTCCTCAAAAAAAGATTAGAATTATATGAGTCTTTTCAAAAAACTACGAAGAATCTGGCAGTAGAGAAATAGAATAGATTCTAGATTGAAAACAATTTTCAGACGATTTCATAATAATATACTTCATAACAGAAATACCATACTACACCATGAGCTTTTAATTGTAATCACCAATTTAGCCAAGGAGTGTCAGAGTCAGAAACAGGATATCCCCAAACTTCCATGGCTTCTTTCATCTGCTCACCAGGTTTGTCCCTGAAGTCATCCTCGGCGACAAACTTGCCCGTCACGTCAAGGTTGTTATAGAAGTGAACGCGCATGGACCTGTAAAGTCCCTTCAATGCCGCAGGGTCGTTCTCCACAAAGTCAATCGCATCCTCCCGGTTTTCAGCATTGAAAAGGACCAAGTTACCTACTGCAATGCTGGAAGGGTCGTCTTTAAACTCTGTTGGTAAGTGGAGAGGTCCCGATGCGATAACGCGTTCACTTCGAATCAGATACTCTAAATGGTCCTTTGCGGTTTCTTCCCTGAGATTTCCTACACCTTCTTCGGCCGTATGATCCAAGGCAAGACAAAGAGCAGGAGTACCGAAACGTCCGTCATCCTGACGAAGGGAGTAATCACGAATGTGCCGCCATCTGTAAAGAGGAATATTACTAATGTCACCACCGGTAAGAGACTGGATAATAGGTTCACGGGCCATAAGATCCTGAACATACTCTAACTTCGTGGACTCCATACACATGGCATGTCCAATTACACGTTGTAAATCAGAGGCAAGGCTGTTCATAAACACAAGGTACGGTAACCAGACGGGGTGGGGGGAGTAAGCTTAAGTACTAATTCGTTGCTGTGTACAAATATATAATGGCACCAACGTCGACTTACATAGGATAACTCCAAAGAATATCAACCATACTATCAGTATTGAACGTTTCATTGTATAAATTAGTCTTACGGCAAAACATAATATGATCTTCCGTCAAGGCAACACGATCATGATGAAGCTTAACGATATCCCTTCCTTCTGTGTCGAGTTCTTTATCCCAGCAAACAGCAACAAATCTGTTTCCTGAATTCTTCGATGTTGGCACGGGTTTGAGTTCAACAGTTGGACTGTCAACTCCGTCCTTGTAAGATCGTCCAATTTCACCATCACCGTCTTCGTCATCTGCATCATAATCAGAATCTTTTGAAGAATACTCTGATCCATCTGCTGCGAAACCAACCATGTTAAGTGGAAAACTGGATTTTCTACTACTAATAACAGAGGTCGATGGATTACTCACGAAAGGGACATTGGCATGACCAGATGTTGTAAAAGCAGCAAATGTGAAGGGAGTGGCTAGCACACCAAAAAAGAACATCGCCATCATAATGGAATTTGGTACCATTATTTTGTTGATTTTCAGGTACGTTTCACAAACAATTGTAGATTAAGTATCTAGATAGCCTTCGAGTTCTAGAGCACAAATGAGTTATATACGTAACAAAATCAAGGAATTGGTCGGAACTTTGTGTCTCAAGTGCTTGTTCCGTCGATTCTGTAGTGTGTTACTAGATTTGCAGTACAGCTGTGCCATCAAAAAGAAGATGTGCATGCTGTGGCGAGGAGCCATCACCATCAGTTTTCTTTTCGACAGATAGGATTTTTTGATGGGGGTTGAGAGCTTGTGACGTACTTTTGTAGGTAATAAATTTTAGAATTCCGTATTCTGTTTTTACAACAGAATGGGGAAAGCATTTTTTATGTAATGTTGTTTGATGACGTCACAGCCGTTAAGAGACAAACAGCAGTAACTGATAACACTATTCCTATCTAATAAATTTTCAGTCTCATGTCGGCTAGTGTGCTCTGCACAAAAAAGATATGGTCCTCTCTAGAGTAGCTACAGTAGAAGGCTATTTTTTTGTTCTTTATTGTCAAGTGTCGAAATCGGGGAAATACGTACGGGTTGTCTACTGCCTTTACCTGTATTTACTAGGACTATGGATTACTGTGACCTATTTAACGACTATTTTCAACATACCAGCATGGTCGAAAGATTCGGAAATGAATACTTCTAATCGGAAGGTACAGTGTGTTGAATCTACAATTGCTACCAGTAGGTTATCATGCCCTTAAAGCAACGATGTAGCCTAAAAGGTCAATCGAGAGGTTTTAGTGTTAGTCAAACCAGAGAATTATTAAAATTA